>JBBGZY010001751.1:0-246723 GCA_037952925.1 Lithobates clamitans | reverse complement strand
ATGTCACTGAGTGCCCCCGTCAACCCACACACAGAGCCCAATGGACAACATTACCAGCATCTGTCATCTCTCTGACCCCGATAATATACTGCAGCTGATTAGCCTGTAGATGAGGTGGCTGGATTTGTTTTCTATTTTCAGGCTGGTTTCTCCTGGTGATCCTACCAGTCACACACTTCCTGCCTTGGGATGATTGTAATGTGTCCATAGAGGAGCAGCCTTGTCGCTCAATTCTTTTCCTGCCTTGGACTAAATGCTTCCTTCACTCACACTGTGGTACATATAGGGTGGAGTTATGTAGTTCACAGAAGACAGCTAGGAAGGCTGATAACATTATTTTAAGGCAGAACTAAGAGCCCTTTCACACTGCCAGCGTGGGGCCTCAGCGGTAAAGCAGCATGTTTGCTGCACTTTTCGGGTGCTAGCGGGGCATTTTTAACCCCCGCTAGCGGATGAATAAAGAGTTAAAAGCACCCGCAAAGTGCCACTGCCGAGGCGCTTCGATGGAGGTGCCCATTGATTTCAATGGGCAGGGGGTCTTTAGGAGCGGTGTATAACTGCTCCTAAGGCGCCTCACAGAAGCTGCTTGTAGGACTTTTTGGGATGTCCTGCCAGCGTAGCGCCCCAGTGTGAAATCACTCGGATCTTACACTGCGATTGCAGATGAGGCAAATCCTCTAAAGCGCCTGAAAAACACCACCAGTGTGAAAGGGGTCTTGAAGAAGCACATATATATATTTTTTTTCAATTTTGAATAGAGTAAGAGCATTATGACCTCTGACAGCATTACTTTTACCATCTGTGTCCCATTGGGGAGATTCCCATTCATTTTCTGTCCTATAGCCAGAACAGGAAATGAGAGGACATCCCTCCAAAATGAGTGAATCCCTGAGTGTCACCATTTCCCTTCTATTCCTGTTCTGGGAACAACCCAATATTAGGGATTTTATTTCACTTTCATTTTCAGGCTCCATGCACACTATAAGCTAAAAAAAAATGCCAGAAAAACGCTGGATGAAAAAATGCTGATAACATTTTTGTGCCAGCTTCTAGTAGCATTTTAGAAGCATTAGCATTTTATGGGCGTTTTTGCAGTACATGAAGAGGAAAAAAAAAGAAAGCTCAGCTGTCGGCTCGCTTGTAAGTAGAGATGGGCTTGGGCGTGTTCGAAATCCCATGTGCCCGATCCCGCCAGGGAAGCCAACCCTGCACATGGCTAATTGCAGGCAGTGAGACCTTTCCTGGGCCGCAGCTGCACAGATCGGGAAAAGTCTCACTGCTTGTGATTAGCTGTGTGCTGTGTCGGCTTCCTGGCGGGATCAGGCACGTGGGATTTCGAACAGGCCCATCTCTAATTGTAAGCAATCGGAGCATCTAACTAGCCACTTGATTGCTGTTACAAGCAGTTACATCTTTTAAATTTTACAAAAAAATTGGTTATGTATGGGGTTTTTTTTTTTCTTGCATTAAAAATTAAAACATTTTTTTCCCAAAATTGCTGTGCAAATACCATGTGACATCAAAAATTTCAAAACCACCAATTTATTCTTTAGGGCCTCTGCTTTAAAAATACATTTATTTTTGGGGATCCTCAGACAATTTCTAGCAAAAAATACAAAAAGTGAAAGGAACAAAAATGGTCTGGAGCTGATGTGGTTATTCTTTAACCACTTCAGCCCCGGAAGATTTTACCCCCTTCCTGACCAGAGCACTTTTTACAATTTGGCACTTTGTTGCTTTGACAATTGCGCGGTCGTGTGATACTGTACTTGGACAATATTTGCATCCTTTTTTTTTCCCCCCACAAGTAGAGCTCTCTTTTGGTGGTATTTGATCACTTTTGGGTTTTTTATTTATTTATTTTTTAATTTCTTGCGCTATAAAAAAAAAAAAAAAAAAAAACCATCGCCGACTACCTACGCCCGCCGGCCACATGCATCGGGACCCCCGCACCGTGGCAGGGGCACTGCTCGCCCTTTAGTGGCTCCTAAAAGGTATTTAATAATTGGACGCTCACCTGTCCTCGGTCCAGCATTGCGGGCATATGAAGCCCCTCTCCTCCCCACGGCGCCAGCATTCTTACTGTGGGTGCCTGGCTGTGGCTTCACAGCCGGGAACGCACTGCATGCGCGAGCCACGCTGTGAATGGCCAGGCAATCTTCTGGGACCTGTGATGTGTCCCAGAAGATTGCAGAGAATGAGGGGGAGAGATGAACTTCCAGTGCCACGGAGCCCCAGGAGGAAGTTGGGAGCTGGACGGCTGTAAAGGGGGTACCTGCCGCCCCCCCATGTCAGATGTGGCGTGTCAGGGGGTCACTATCACTTAAAGTGGAAGTTTCCTTTTTGGGTGAACCTCTGCTTTAAATCAGCATTTACAGTATTGGGGGGGCTGGACCTCCTCTCTAACTACCTGCAGACCGCTTCCAGTAAATACACTGCGAGCAGGGTGCAGGCACTTTTATGTACATTTAGGTCGACCCTTTCTTCCAGGTTCAGTGGCACACATGCACACGCCCCCTGCCGACTTGTACTGTGGTTGGATGCAGCACGAGTTTGGCAGCTGATTTCAGCCAATGATTTGTCTTTGTTCAATCACACACAGTTCTGTTTACGAAAACACAGAACTCTTTGTACCGGGAGATAGTAAAGTAAAATCGGCACACGTTACACTTGTTAGGCACACAATTAACCCCCTCCCCAGCTAGTGTTTTTTATTTTTTTTTTATCACTGAACACTATATTAGTGTCACTAGCGATGTCAGTGATCCTCCCAGATAGTGTGGCAGACCTCAGTCCCACTATAACTCACTGATCACCGCCATTACAGTATAGCTTCTATAGCTGCGTAAATAGTATATGCACCATAGTTTGTAGATGCTATACCTTTCGCACAAACCATTTAGTATTGGGAGATTTTTTTTTCTTTTTTATCAAAGACATGTATCGGAATAAATTTTGGTGTAAATTTATGAAGAAATTAAAATTTACTGGATATGTTTTATAACAGAAATTAGAAAATTCAGAGGGGCTCAA
Source organism: Lithobates clamitans (assembly GCA_037952925.1). Classification (NCBI taxonomy): domain Eukaryota; kingdom Metazoa; phylum Chordata; class Amphibia; order Anura; family Ranidae; genus Lithobates; species Lithobates clamitans. The sequence goes on along the minus strand of JBBGZY010001751.1, from coordinate 243,690 downwards.
AAAATGTATACACACTTTAACATGAATAATATATGCTTTATGCATACAAATTTTATTACTAGATTTATATAAACATAAAAGGGTAGCTGTAAGTCTTGTTTGGATTATGCAATCACATTGGGTGCTCAAAGTGGTCATCATTAGCATCCCGACACTTGATTTTGGTGAACTGCTGTCAGAACAACAGACTAGAGTGTCCCTGGGAATTGCTTTGTATGATCTTTCAATTTCTTCCCCTAGTGCAGTCAGTGTAGGTGGTTCTCTATGGTACCCCACATCTACATTTAGTGTTTCCCACAGATAATAATCGAGGGATTTTAAGTCTGGGGAGTATGGAGGGAATTCAGCAGCACCTCTATGTCCTGACAGAATGTTATAGAGAGGGCTATCCTGTCTCGGTGGTAGAGAACCATCTTGCTGGGAGTACAGTTGCTCCTCTGCAAAACCTGCACGAATGGCCGATGACATTAACAATGGTGGGACATCTTTAGGGGAAACTTATTACTACACATTGCTGGCATAATTCAGTTTGGGTTTTAAGAAGGCATCGATAACTTGAAATGTGTATACATTTTTTGGGCCCCTATGAATTTTTTTTTCTTTTCAAAATGACCTTATTTGTTTTATATTATAAAAAAAAAAAAAACCCAGGGGTGACCAAATACCACCAACAAAAAAAAAGTTATTTGTGTGAAAAAAATGATAAACATTCCATTTGGGTAAAGTGTTGCATGACCACGCAATTTGCCAAGAAGCACAGTGCTGAATAGCTTAAATGGTCTGATCGTGAAGGGGGGTAAAACCTTCCAGAGGTCAAGTGGTGAAATATCTGTTCATTACATAGGAAGTAACAAGGACACTGGTTTTCTGATGGGATGAACAGGTATGTTGTCTGTATTTTTAGCTTGTACATGAATGCAGCAACCCATAAATATACATTTTTTAGGAAGTCTGCTGCTTCAGTTATTATGATGGCAATTTGCATATATTCCTGAATGTTATGAAGAGTGATCAGATGAATTGCAATTAATTGCAAAGTCCCTCTTTGATATGAAAATAAACTTAATACCATAAACGTTCCACATTTGTGAAGGGCGCCCGAGTCCAGCTAGCTCCAGGACCGTCTCCTACAGTTAATTCAGCTGTGGGATCGGGGCACCACCAGTACAGAGCTGCAAAAGATACAGGGACTGGGCTGAGGACTGGGGTGAAGTCATTTTCTCTGATGAATCCCCATTCCAGATGCCCCAAACAATGCCGGAAAAAACCTTGCCCAGAGAAGAAAAGGTGAGCGCTTCCATCAGTCCTGTGTCATGCCATCAGTAAAGCATCCTGAGACTAGAGGTCGACCGATATATCGCCGAAATTTGGTGTTTTTTACTTAATCGGCATGGGCCAATTGTGCTGATAAAAAAGGCCGATATAACTTCAGAGCGAATTGCAAATGACTTCTGTAATATAAGTCAATACAAGTTGCCTGTATTCTTCTGTGAAGGGACTTCTCTCCTCTCTGGGCAGCCTGCCAAATCTGACAAAAAGAACCTGAAGACCCCATTCACACAGGGGCAACACGACTTGCAGGTTGCCTCAGCGAGGCGACCTGCAAACGACTTCCGCGGCGACTTCTGTATAGAAGTCTATGCAAGTCGCCCCCAAAGTCGTACAGGAACCTTTTTCTAAGTCGGAGCGACTTGCGTCGCTCCGATTAGAACGGTTCCATTGTACACAACGGGAGGCGACTTGTCAGGCGACTAGGTCGCCTGACAAGTCGTCCCTGTGTGAATGGGCTCGAAGGATACAATGTTTACACTTATGAATGAACTGAGCTCTGTGTAGAAGCTCTCAGTTTAACCATTTAAAGACTAAATCTTTTCTGACATTTGTTGCTTACAAGTAAAAATCCTGTATTTTCTGCTAGAAAATCACTTAGAACCCCCAAATATATATATATATATATATATATATATATATATATATATATATATATATATATATATATATATATATATATATATATATATATATATATATATATATATATATATTTTTTTTTAGCAGAGACCCTAGGGAATAAAATAGCGGTTGTTGCAATATTTTATGTCACACGGTATTTGCGCAGCGGTCTTTCAAACGCAATAAAAAAAAAAATACACTAATAAATTTAAAAAAAACTAAGCAGTAAAGTTAGCCCATTTTTTTTGTCCAAAAGTTTTGATTACCAGTTTTTATGTATTTATTTTCAAGATATAGTTTTTTTTCATTTTTTTTTTTTTTTTTTTTTTAAATCTAAATCATACATACAAGTGAACTGCTTGGAGGTTTATTTTGTTTAATAAATGTTTAAATGTAAAAAATTTTCTTTATCACTTAAGGCTGCTTTCACACTGCAGCAGGCATGCGTTGACAGTAAAACGCTGCTAGTTTTAGCAGCGCTATTCGGCTGCTAGCGGGGCGCTTATAACCCAGCTAGCAGCCGAGGAAGGGGTTAAATGCGCCCCTGAAGCGCCGCTGCCGAAACGCTTTGTAGGCGCTTTGGAAGCTTGCGCATTCATTTCAATGGGCAGGAGTGGTGGTATACACCGCTCCAAAGATGCTGCTTGCAGGACTTTTTTTTAACATCCTGCCAGCGCATTGCCTCAGTGTAAAAACACTCGGGATATCACTCAGACTGCAGGGGAGCCGTTTTACAGGCACTTTACAAGCGCTATTTTTAGCCCAAAAGCGCCTGAAAAACGCCCCAGTGTGAAAGGGGTCTAACTGTTAGATTTTATGAGATGAAGGGGGAAAAAAAAAAATCGGCTTAATATATCGGCCCCAAAAAATCGGCATCACATATCGGCCACCGCGATTTCTAAATATCGGCATCGGCCAGAGAAAAACCCATATCGGTCGACCTCTACCTGAGACCATTCAGCAAAGGAAGTGGCTAACTCACAATTTTGCCTAAGAAAACAGCCATGAATAAAGAAACCTCCTCCGAGGTTCTTCTTGTCTCCCAACCGTCCAAGAACAGTTTGAGGAACAATGCCTTTTCCAGCAAGATGGAACACCTTGCCATAAGGCAAACGTGATAACTAAGTGGCTTGGGGGACAAAACATCAACATTTTGTATCCATGGCCTGGAAACTCCCCAGACATCAGTGTCCTTGACAACTTGTGTTCAATTCTCAAGAGGTGGATAAACAAACCCCACAAATTCTGACAAACTCAAAGCATTGATTATGCAAGAATGGGCTGTCATCAGTCAGGATGTGGCCCAGAAGTGGATTGACAGCATGCCAGGGCGAATTGCAGAGGTCTTGAAAAAGGATGAACTCTGCAAATATTGACTCTTTGCATATGCTTAATGCAATTGTCAATAAAAGCCTTGACATTTATGAAATGATCAGTATACCATAGTAACATCTGACAAAAAAAAAAAAATCTAAAAACACTGAAGCAGCAGACTTTGTGAAAATGTAATATTTGTGTCTCTCAAAACCTTTGGCCATGTGTGTGTGTGTGTATGTATATATATATATATATATATGTATGTGTGTATATATATATATATATATATATATATATATATATATATATATATATATATATATATATATATATATATATATATATATATATATATATATATATATATATATATATATATATTTTGTGTTGTAAACCTGCAGGACAAAGCCATAATGAGCACTGCATACTAGCTCAATATGAATTGCTTACCTGAGATCGAAGCCCCCGCAGCGATGCTCGTTCACCGCTCCGGTGGCCGGCATTGCTCCCAGAGTTACAGCGCCGGAGCCAGCGATACCCGGAAGTGGTTGGCTGGAGCCGCGATGACGTCACTCCCGCACATGCACGTGGGAGCCGCCGGTAACGGCACAGACACTGAAGGAACAGTGCGCATGTGCCGATGATGTTGGCACATGCAAATACAGGGGGTATCCAGTGTAGCTGCCTAATTATAGGCTCACCTGTAGCAAAAAGTGGTTGTAAAGGGTTTACCCTTTTTTTTTTTTTTTTTGAGGATAGAGGGAATTCTCCCCTAAAAGCAGGTGCAAGGGCGGTATGGATTTTTTTTAAAAAAAACTACTTGTCCAAGAGACTAAATCGGGGTCCCAATCTACTTGTCCCTCATTGCAATCTACTTGTCCTCCATTAAAAAAAAAAATCAAAACCGTATTTAAATCCTGAGGTGCTTTTAAAACCAAACGGTGCTTTTTGATGACTTAAACATTTAATAATTTTATTTGCGCTGTTTATCTCCTACTCACCTCCCTGCCTGTCTCCAGCACCACACCCGGGGACTAGCAGGGAAGGGAGAGCCCTTGCACCCGATTGGGTGCTCGTCAGGAAAGGAGTGTCGGCCTCTCAACGTTTAGGAGAAGCACGACTGCTGAGAGTAATTGCACATGCCCCAATAAGAAAAACAAACAAAACTCTTCCTTCAGGATACCCTCACACGCGGAAGCACTTGGGTGCTCTCAGTCACGCTTTGGGGTCTGCTCTGGTAAAGGATAAGGTCACCTTTTAATAAAAAAATAAATAAAAAGCACTTTTTTTTTATTTATTTTTTTTGAGCCTGGAAAGCATTGCCAGGTGCAATGCAGGACTCCTGCAGACTGTCAGTGTAAGCTGTTTGCTCTTTCATCGTACAAGTAGGCAGTTTCACACAGGAAGAATCAATGAACTACCACAGCGTTCAGCAGTGCCGTGGTAGTTCTTTGAGAGCTACAATCAGACAGCCACAAAGGATGTTGGCACTTGTAGTGGATTCTGTGAATGAACAATGCAGACGGCTGCAGGAGAGGGAACATGTCACATGTTCCACCCTAAAAATGGGTTGAACATGTTTCTGAAGGTGAACCTATCCTTTAACCCTTTTGCTGCCAGGGCTGTTTTTTTTTGTTTTTTGCACATGTTTAAAAAAATTTTAGACCTGAAAATTACACCCCCCCCACCCCCCAAAACACTCTAGAGAACAAAATGGTGATAGTTTAAATTTTTTACGTCGCTCAATATAATCGCAAAGGTCTAGAAAACGCACAATTTCAGGAAAAAAGCACTAAAGTTAATTTTAGGGCACAAAAATGCTATGCAATGGTAAAAGATGAGGTTGTACTGAGTAAATGGATATCCAACATGTCAAACCTTAAATTTGCGTGCACCCGTGAAATGGCAATAAACTTCGGTACCCTAAATTTCTATAGGCGACGCTTTAAAAGCCCCCTATGGGTCATCAGTTTAGTGTTACGAAGGAGGTCTGGTGCTAGAATTATTGCTCACTCTTGTTCATGGCGATATGTAACGTATATCGCAATTGGAGGTTTCATGCATAGGCGCCCCCGACGCGTGCGTTTACGTACGTGCATATGTGGTGGGGCCTCACACTTTTTTTGAGGGGGGATTTTATGTACTTGGGTGTAACATTTTATTTTTTACAATTTTAAATTATTTTTTTCATCACATATGTGGTGGTTTTGTGGTGACAGGTTCTCTTTGAGACACCCAGGGTCTAAAAGACCCTGGGTGTCTCCCCTGTGCTCTACTGAATGTAATGCAATGCAGATTGCATTATTAATTCCCGGTGTTCTGTTGGATTACTGCTACTGTCAGATCATGTAACAAAAGTGAGGTTCTGACCAAAAGTACTTGCTGCGCAATGCGTTCCAAATCCTTTATGATCTGATGGGTAGCGGTAATCTGTTAGAACACCCATGCGGACATCTTACTACACCTAGCTATGTCTTGAATTTCAAAGTAATTTTAGCAATAAAGTGAGCGTATATAAATATAGTATATTGATATATGTGATGTTGTTTGGATGTTTAATTTGGAAAGCCTAAGGCCCCTTTCACACGAACGATCCGTTCAGGTCCGCCTGTCAGTTTTTTAGGCGGACCTGAACGGACCCTCCATAGATCTCTATGGAGCGTCGGATGTCAGCGGTGACATGTCCGCTGACATCCGACCCAAAAAAGTGTAACGGATGAAAAACCTACTTTTCCATTCGTTATCGGATCGGGTGACGACAGACTCTACGGTCCGTCATCATCCGATCCCCCATAGGGAAGAGTGGCGCTCTGACAGGTCCGTCGCTGCACACTGTCATCTTCCTACTCAACGGGGATCGGCGGAGCGATCCCTGCTGAGCAAGCGGATGTTCACAGGACGGATCATCATGGATCCGACCCGTGGGAAAGAGCCCTAAAGGTTTTAGCTATGAGCAGTGCAGGGTGTACCAACATGGCCTCCGCCACCTTCCTACTGCTGGCATCCAGCTTCTTTCAAAATGTAACACCAAAACTGCATCAAAGATTTCAATATACTATATTTGCATACGCTCACTTTATTGCAAAAATTACTCTAAAATTCAAGACGTAGATGGGTGTAGTAAGATGTATGCATGGGTGTTTTATCAGATTACCACTACCCATCAGATCATGAAGTGTTTGGAACGCATAGCGCCATGGAACGCATGTTGTAGCGCATACGCAGTAAGTGTTGGTCAGAACGTAACTTCTGTTACACAATCTGACAGGTATCGGTAATCTGATAGCATGCCGTCCTCAATCACCGGTTTTCTTACCAACTCCAACTCGCCAAAATCTCCAACCACATCACTTTCCAGCAGCAATAATTGGAGATTTCGATATGTTGGCTGTTTTCACAGAACACTGGCAGCGTATACACTACGGTACACAAAGTTGGCTGTTTTGACAGAACACCTGGTAAGGAAGAAAAAAGTTGTTGTTTTTTCCTTATCATGAACATATTAGCAGGCGGAAAAACGATGCCCACTCATCATTATATCGTGTACCATAGTGTATACGCTGCCAGTGTTCTGTGAAAACAGCCAAATTGTCAATCTCCTATTAGGAGATGGACAGTCACCGGAAGTGACGTGGTTAGATTTTGGCGAGTTGGAGTTTTTGGTAGAACACCAGGGACACTGACAACGGCGACCTGGAAGTGACGTCATGCACACCGTGCTTCCGGGTCAGGAACAAGGGGAGGAGAGTGGATGTGTGCTCTTCTACCCGGCAGCGCCAGCTACTCTGGTCTCGGGCCTGCAGATGGGTAAGTGGAGCCCGGATACATAGCATGGCATATTACTGGTGTGGGCCCTGCTGATTGCCCCCCAGCAGGGCTAAATGTAGAAAAATTGTACCTGCCCAGCGCACGGGACTGCATGTCTTGGGTGTCGGGTGATACAAATTGCGTGTCCCTGAGGTGTCTCCAAACTTTTCAAAGAAAGGGCCAGTTTACTGCTCTGCAGACTTTAGGGGGGCCTGATTGGGGCCAGTGAGGGTAGAAACTGTCTCAGCACCAATGAGAATAATAATGGTCCCAGGGTTTGTGGTCAGTAGGAGAGTAGTGCTCCACCATTGGTACTAGTGGGAGTAATTGTACCCTATCATTGGTATCGGTGGGAGGGTTAGTGCCCCTTTGTTTGAAGACAGAATATGGCCCACAGGGCTGTATATCCGGCCCTTGAGCTGCAGTTTGGGGACCTCTGTCCTAAAGGGAGTGCATATTGTAGATCTTTCTAATAGAAGAGTGACATGGGGGAGTCATATATTTACAAACAGGACTTTGTTACCATCCTCCACTAAAATCCAGGGAATGTGTATTAGAAAAGCAGTTGTGCAGCAGCTGGCAGTTTACATTTGCAGTTTCCTTTGTGGGTGTGTAGAAATAGCGGGCCAGACTGCCACAGAGGCCGGGCACATTTATATTATGATTACAGTAAAACCTTGGTTTGAGAGCGTTTTGCAAAACAAGCTAATTTTTTTTCATAAATTTTGACTTGATATACAAGTAGCGTCATGTCACAACTAAGTATAAAAGAAGAGAGGCGCCTCTAAGTGTAGCAATATGGTTACATTTATTGAAGGTTACAACATTTAGCAACTCGCATCCTCCCAACTCATCATTCTCCGCACCACCATCAACGTTATCCCTTCCACGCTGTGTTCCGAGCTCTTCAAGCCTTGCTTTCTGATCGCTCTACTGCAGGGTAGTCTTCCTGGTCACGATTGCAGATTGACAGCGGTGAGAGCCGGCGGTGAGGAGGATGGTCTATGTGGACCGCTTTACCCCAGATGCCTGCATACTTAGATGTGCCAGTTTTAATCATCATCCATGGGAGTTGCTAAATGTTGTACCTTTTTATTAAATGTAACCATATTGCTACACTTAAAGGTGCCTCTCTTTTCTTTTATACTCTGTAGCTCCTGCTGGATTTTGCTTCTGAATTACTTGTGGAGGCTGCCATTTGTAAATGGACATTTTAATGGTTACACAACCTATCACATTGCTATGATCATTTTATATGGACTATAAACTGAAGGACCTATGAATAAATGGTTGTGGAACAAATCATCTGAGGTTCCATTTTTTCTTATGGGGAAATTTTCTTTTATATACATGTGCTTTGAATTACAAGCATATTTCCGGAACTAATTATGCTCACAATCCAAGGTTTTACTGTATTATTATTAAGGTGGAAATTGTAGGTATGTTGCTATTGGCGGTTTGTGCATTTGCTGGTAGCCGTCTGTATGTGTTTGATGGCAGCTCTCTGGGTTGTCTGTGTATTTGAAAAGGGTCAAGGACTTTTTTTTTTTTGTTTTTTTTTTGTTTTCAAGGCAAAACTGCTTTTTTGGTTCAATATACTTCAATGAAGAAGCTGCAGGAAAGCATGTAAGGCGTTTTTGCAGCAATTTGTGTTTTTTAATCAGCCAAAAAGGCATAAGAAATGCAAAAACGAAAATCGCAGCAAAATCACGTGCGCAAAAATTAAAACGCACTGCAGAAACAGATCAAAAGGAAACTGCATAGGTGTGTACCGAGCCTTATGCTGGCCACACAGATCAATTTTCAGACGAGAATATTCAGGCGAAAAAATTTTGTACAATGAAAGAATGTTTGAAATTCTCACTTGCTTTTAACATTCTGCTTTTTAAAATGAATGTAATTTCTAAATGAAAACCACATAGACTAGGGGTGCACTGAATGGAAATTTTGATGCTGTAAATGAAGGATGCACTAGGCTGAAAACCGATAGCGAAAATTCGTTTTTAACAAATATTTATATACAATTGTATTCGACTTTTTAATATCATCAATTGAAATTAATATAAATTTTTAGTGCAAGAAAAGCTCAGGAAAAATGCAGTCTGCAGTCTAACCATCTAATACAGGAGATGCTCAGAGACTGTAGACATTCTACAGGAGATTAATGTAGCCTCACCAGTGCCCGGATCAGAGCGGCGATCTCCATGTGTCACGGAGTTGTATTTGAATTGCACGAGCCGCAGTAACAGTGTCCCGCCTCCTGTGATCACGTCATGATGATGTCCCATCATTGGATCAGTGTGCTGTCTGTCACAGGAGGTGGGACATTGTTACTGCGGCCCGTGCAATTCAGCTCTGACGCACGGAGACCGCCGCTCTGTGGGAGGGAGGAGAGGAGGATGGAGGACTGGGGTGAGCCAGGATGACACCCCCGCAATAGGCGGCACCAGGGGCGGGGGGCCCCGCCCCATTTTCGGCTCCATTATTGGCAGTGTTTTCCTTTCGGCAAAAAAAAACAAAAGACACACACTGCAGAAAATTGTGCCAAAAACACAATTTTCTGCAGTGTTGTGTTTTTTTTTTTTTTTCGGCCACCGAAATTTCAGTTCATCCCTAACGTAGACTGTCAGAAAACTTCTTGGTGAAAGGAATTTTTCAATTTCTAAATTTTTCCGTTACTGTGGTTGACCCCACTAACGATTAGAAAATCAAACTAATTTGAGCGATGTAAGCTCCATATACAGTTTTGTTCTTTGTTTTGTATGGAAAATAAATAAAAATTTTACTTTAAAAAAAAAAGAAAAACATTGTTAAAATTACTTTTTTTTTCTGAAGGAAGACATTGTTTTTGTATGGCCAGCATATAATATATTACAGTTCTGTTTTGAAGATCTCCAAAACAGTCAACTTTTTTTTTTTTAAATAAAAAAAAAATTTTGATTTGAGTGATATTTACCAGATTCAACCTCCTAATGGTATATACAGTATATCTCTTCTGTTATTCTCAGAGTGGATACAAGATTTTACTCCATAACCATATAGTTCGTTATTTATATTTACCACTGCATATAGAAATATTTAAGAATAAATTGCCTTTTTTTAAAAAAAAACTTTACTTATTAACTAAATTCTACACCACACTTTTTTTTAAAGGTTATTAAAACAATAATCGGCCAACTAATCTTTTATGAAAATAATCGTTCGTTGCAGCCCTAATGTAAACGGCCACCTCTGGCTGTATTGTAGGTTTTAGGTTGAGGGTTGGGAGGGTGGTAAAACCATGGGCCTAATTGTCTGTTTTATCATGAACGATCGCAATCAGAATGGCTGTTTATCAAAAGGTGAAATCTAATCTTCTGATTCACCCCCCAAAATCTACATAGAAATTTTTAGTAAAAACCTTAACATTTTCGTTAAATATCTTTTTATAAACTTGGTGGTTGTTAAGCCACTATAAACTATTCATGCCATTCCCTTTGTTCCATAACAAAGGGAAACACACACACACACATTCACTGTAATTGCTGTGTGATTGCTGGATCCGTCACATGTTGCAATTGTTTGTATTATGCTTGCATTTAAATTCTGGTTTTCCTGTCTTCTGAAGCTGCAGTCTGGCTGTTGAAAATCTGTCCAAACACAAGCTGCAGCTTTGAGTATCTGAAGCACCATGGACTACAAAAATAGCTGTGTGGGTGTGTTGGAACTGTAGGAATTTTCATAACATGACCTTCAACTTTCTGCATATCGCTTAGAAAGCGCACTTGATGCACAGCAATATAATTCACTCTTAGACTGGTACTTTTGAGATTTCACATACCGGTCACTTTTTTTTTTTTTTCCCCCCTTTTTAATGCTGGTTTGCAGACTGGTGAAAGTGCCTGTCATAGTTACTAAAACTAACATTAAATGTAAAGGTTAAATCTTTCTTCAGAGCTTTCCTTGTTTGGTTATCTGGTTGATCAAATATTTTTTTTTTTTCCTTTTTAAAGCGGAGTTCCACACAAAAATGGAACTTCTGCTTTTCGGAACCCTCCCCCCTTCCGGTGTCACATCTGGCACCTTTCAGGGGGGAGCAGATACCTGTCTAAGACAGGTATTTGCACCCACTTCCGGTATAGACTCCCGTGGGAGTCTATGCCTCTTCCTGTCCCTCCGCACTGTCTCCTGGGAAACACACAGCTCCCAGGAGATAGTGGGGACCACTTACGATGCGCAGCGCGACTCGCGCATGCGCAGTAGGGAACCGGGAAGTGAAGCCGCAACGATTCACTTCCTGATTCCCCCACCTAGGATGGCGGCGGCAGCTGCCGAGAACCGAGCGGGTTCTTGGCGTCGCCTGCCAACATCGCTGGACCCTGGGACAGGTAAGTGGCCTCTTATTAAAAGTCAGCAGCTGCAGTATTTGTAGCTGCTGGCTTTTAATTTTTTTTTTTTTTTTGCGGTTTGGGTGGACTCCCTCTTTAAGGCCCCTTTCACACGGGACGGATCCGTGTTGATCCGACCCGTGAACATCTGCTGCTCAGCGGGGATCTCTCCATTTTCCCCAGCTGAGCCGGCGAGTGACAGGGCAGGACCCGCACGCTGTGCAGGGACCGCCCTGTCAGATCTCCGCTCTCTCCTATGGGGGATCGTCCGTGTTCCTCCGATCCGCTCTGCAGACGGATAGAAAAATAGGATTTTCTTCCGTCCGCAGAATCGGACGATAGCGGGGCCAAATGATATCGGGTGTTAGCGGATGTACATCCGATGACGGCCGCTATCCCATAGGGATGCATGTATGTCCGTATTTCATCCGAAAACTGATGGATGAAATACGGACATACGGTTCGCATGTGTGAAAGGAGCCTAAAGGAGGCTTTTGACAAGAGTGCTGGAGTTGTGTTGAATTTTCATCTTTCTCTTGGGCAATAGCCCGATGTCAGCTGACTCTGGGTTACAGAAGTGCTAAAGTGCACTCCTGAAAACCTTTCATGATAGAAATAAGGTAACTACCATTGCTGAACTCAAAGTGTTACTAAACCCACAACAGTAAAATCACTGTATATGCATTAAAGCATGCTTGTTGAACTCACTGTGGAACCTGAGGGGCTTAATCCTGCACGTTGTGTAAAAAGGTTGTTTGATCCTGTCTTCTCTGATCCTCCCCTTCTTCCCCTGTCTCCAATCTATCTCCAGATAACAGAGCCTTTGGAGTCACTCTGCACATGCTCAGTTTGATGTGGATTGCTGGAGTTTTTTTTTGAGGGGGGGGGGGGGGGCGGCGGCGCATGTGATTAGCAGAGGGCCAATATGCACTGTCCAGGCAGAGGGTAAAGGGGTCCTGCAGCCTCATAGGACAGTCAGAGTAGATTGAAAACTCCTCTTACATGCTTGAACCAGACACTGATAGAAGTCACAAGAATGCTATATAAACCTGATGAGAAAAGGTATTTAGCAGTTTTATATTTACTAAACAAAAATTGCATTTCCCAGTTCTGTGTACTGTGGGAGACGAGATAGTGAATGCAGAATCCTTAGTTAAGTAATGCCTAAGTTCTACTAAAGTTCTAGTTGCTTGGATATTACGTTGATTGTCTTTAAGTCATTGATTTGGAGCAAATTTGGAAGTAATAAGTCACATGACTTTATACCTGTTCTGGGTCAGTGATTTAGAAAATACTGAAGCTAATGGTAAGCATTCGAGACCATCAAGCAGCATTTACAGAACACCTCAACAATAATGGCCAAATATTGGAAGCCTAATAAATTGTAATCTTATACTTGAATTTAATAAAGACATTTTCCAGTGGAACATTCATGCTGTATGTAATACAGTGGGTATAGAAAATAATCGCCTCCTTTTTAAAATCACATGTTTTGGCTTTGCAGCCTGACTAAGAAGATTTTGAGGCCACATGGAAAAAGGTGTTTTGGTCAGATGAGTCTAAATTGAATTGTTTGGCTTGAACACCAAATGATATGTCTGTCAGAAATCCAATACAGCTTACCATCCAAATAACACAATTCCTACAGTAAAGCATTGAGGTGGTAATATCTTGTTATGGGGTGTTTCTCTGCAGCAGGAACTTTTTTCTTGAGGAAAATCTGCTGCCCTTTGCCAGAAAGTTGTCATTGGGAAGCAGGTTTACCTTCCAACATGACAATGACCCAAAACACACAGCAAAAATGTCCACACAGTGGTTGAAGGAGAAAAAGGTGAATGGCCAAGCATGGCCTAGTCAGAGCCCAGACTTAAATAATTTGTTACCCTAAAATAAAAAAAGATCCTTAACCACTTAAGGACCAGAAGGTTTTACCCCTTCATAACCAGGCCATTATTTGTGATATGGCACTGCGTTACTTTAACTGACAATTAAGCGGTCGTGCAACGCTGTACCCAAATAAAAATCAATCCCCCCCCAACAAATGGAGATTTCTTTTGGTGGTATTTGATCACCTCTGGCGTTCCTTATTTTTTTGCGCTATTAATAAAAAAAGACAGACTATTTTATAAAAAAAAATGAATAACAGCACAGTACTTGTGCTGTGTCATTTAGAACTTAAAAAAACCTGGCTGATCCTGCCTGGTTCTGCGTTTCTATCCCCCCACTCCAACCACCCCCCCCCCCCCCGTAATCTGACCATGGTTTATCATGGCTGCTGAGCCCTTACACCAGGGGTCTCAAACTGGTGGCCCTCCAGCTGTTGTGAAACTACAAGTCCCATGAGGCATTGCAAGACTCACAGTTACAAGCATGACTTCTACAGGCAGAGGCATGATGGGACTTGTAGTTTTGCAACAGCTGGAGGGCCGCCAGTTTGAGACCCCTGCCTTACACTGTCAGTTTACGTTACGTGCCTCCGTCATCCGCAGTCCTGCTCTCCCCCCTCCCTGCCTGTCAGCTCGAGACACTGCCCGCCCCTCCGCTGCTGCTGCTGTAATGCTGCCATCCTATCTGTTGTATAACGCTATGTGTCCCAGTGCCTATGCCGATCTCTATCTTATCTACGCGTCTCCCAGCGCTCGCGTGACTGCAGGAGTTCTCGGCCCCTTCCATTATAGCTGTCAGCCGGGGAGAGGAAAGAGCTGAGGAGTCACATGAGCACCTGGAGAAGCTCTAAGGTGCGGTAGAAATCGTGTGTGTTTTTTCTATACAGCTCTGGCACTGGGACATATAGCATTGTATAACAGATGGGATGGTATACATATGATATAGTGCAGGGATATGCAATTAGCGGACCTCCAGCTGTTGCCAAACTACAAGTCCCATCATGCCTCTGCCTCTGGGTATCATGCTTGTGGCTGTCAGTCTTGCTATACCTCATGGGACTTGTAGTTCTGCAATGGCTGGAGGTCTACTAATTGCATATCCCTGATATAGTGGCTTAGCCACTTTAAACCACATTGAAAATCTGTGGAATGACTTGAAGACTGCAGTCCACAAATGGTCACCAGCAAATTTAACTGAACTTGAGTAGTTCTGCAAAGAGCGGGTAAATTATTACAAAGTTTTTAGTAGAGACCATATCCTAACAGACTAAAGGCTGTAGTTAAAGCAAAAGGTGGTTCAACAAAATACTGTTTTTGAATAAAAAAAAGCATTCTGACATGTTGGGGTTCTATCTTTTACTTGGAGTAAATCTAGCTGGATAAAACAAAAGTGCCTGTCTTCATTTCAGGCTGCAAAGAAACAAAATGTGAATATTTTAAGGGGGGGCGGGGGTGATTCTTTTTTCTATACCCACTGTATATTATGTAAAGCTGGCTAGCAGTGACCTGAAAAAATAACTCGCCAACTGTAGCTCTCCGTGGTGCTGAAACTATTTTCTGTGGGGCTTTTTAAACCGTTTTAGTACAATGTTTTTAATAGAATGACTGACATTTGCTCTAACGTGGTGTTTTTTTCCATTTGAAAGGGCTGCTAATGCCCTCCAACAGATCTCAAGTTGGGCCTGCAGTATTTTTTTTTTTTCGCACTGCAATGTGCAGAAGTGTGGCATTCACAATGAATGACAGCTCACCAATGCATATAGTGTGCATTATCCCCAACACTATGGTGTAAATTTGCCCTTTGTGGTCAGTCAAGGTGTCTATTTTAGGGCTGGTCATAGGTGTGTGTGTTGTGTTTTTTTTGTTGTTGTTAGCCAGTGAGCAGATTGAAAGGGAACAAATTCCCCAAATTTCCAACACTCCTGTTCTACAGAGGTTGATCGGAAATGGCCTTTAAGGATTGAAATTCGTCTGGTCCCTGCTGAAATTTGATCCATCTTAAATTTTGAATTCCAGGAATTCGGCCACTTTGTAAAAAAGTGAAGGCACATTGAGACCAAAGTCCAAGAAGGTGCAGTACATCTACTGGACTTCTCTATTTACATTTGGCACTTTTATAGTACTCCCAAAAGATCGAAAGATGGCTAGTGCTGTATTTATGGGAGCCAGGTTCTGATATCTGCATCTGTCTTAAAAGTAGAGTTGCTGCAGCTTCTATGCCCACCCTTGCCTCCATCCCAATCACAGAAGCGTTTGATATGTGAACATATTCACAACATACAAAGGGCTCTGAACGGGCAGCAGAGGGAAGGGGCGGGCAGAGCTGCTGTGTGTGTCTGTCCTTTCGGACTGAGTGGTAAACCTGTCGAATGTAATGGATAAGGTTAAGAGGTGTCATGCACCTTGTTGGACTTGCCTAATGGTGTGCCTTCACTTTTTTCAAAGTGACTGAATCCGGTAATTTGTCCGCACTATACTTGAAAGACGGCTACAGCCCATCTCCCCAGTTCAAGGACGTCCCCCCACATGCACGCATCGAGCATGCTCTGTGACTACTGTCCTTTGGACACAGCTGATCACAAATCATTGTGTCCCTTTACTATGTGATCAACTGTGTCCAATCACAGCTGGTCACATGTAAACAGACTTGCAGGTTATCAGCATTTCCTCCTGCGCTGTCAGTGTGAGGAAAGGAGAGCCAGCCTGACAGGGCACAGTGAGTATGTTTACACTGATCATCAGTGCTCTTCCTTGGGGAAAAAAAAAACCTGTAAACAAAGCAAACAGCTGATCTGTCAGGGAGCAAAAGAGATATTGTGTTTCAGGGAAGCTGAAACATGGATCTCTTTTCCTCCAGGATATCCATCCCCCACACAGTTGGTAAGCACCTCCCAGGGACACACTTAACCCTTATACTGTGACAGTGCGTTTTTTTTTTTTTTTTTTTTTTTTTTTTTTTTTTAGCACTGATCACTGGATTGGTGTCACTGGTCCCCAAAAAGTGTCACTTGGTGTCCAATTTGTCTGCCCCAACGTGGCTGATCGCCGCCATTACTAGTAAAAAAAAAATTAATTGCAATAAATCTATCCCAGAATTTGTAGACACGATAAATTTTGCACAAACTAATCAATATACGCTTATTGGGATTTTTTTTTTTTCTACCAAAAATATGTAGTAGGATACATATTGGTCTAAACTGATGAAGAAATTAGTTTGTTTTTTTTTTTGCTTTTTTTATTGGGAATCTTTTAAAGCAGAAAGTAAAAAACGTTTTTATTCAATATTGTCGTTTTATAGCGCAAAAAATTAAACCCGCAGAGGGGATCAAATGCCGCCAAAAGAAAGCTCTATTTGTGGGCAAAAAAGAACATCAATTTTATTTGGGTACAGTGTTGCACGATCGCGCAATTGTCAGTTAAAGTAACGTAGTTCCGTATCACAAAAAATGGCCAGGTCATTAAGGGGGGGGGTAAAACCTTCTGGGGCTGAATTGGTTAAAGTGGGCTCTGTATACAGGAAGCCTTATGTTGATTTTTCTGCCAGAGGTTCAGACATTTATTTCAGCTGCCCTAGTATGCATGGTCCCTTAAAGGGGGATCAGAAGTACTGATCTAAATTGTGTTCCACATTTGTGTAACGTTTGATTATCTGGCTGCATTAACAATTTTTCTCCTATTTTTGCTCAAGATGTGCATTTTAACTTCTCTGTAAACAGTTGCACCTTGAATAATACATGGCTAGTAATGAACAATAAACCACGCTATCAGCCGTATCTCCATGTTTACTCAGCTGAATTTCCATTGAACTTGTTAGCATTGGAAGTATGCTTGTGTGCTCTCATAGATTAACATAGCTTAACATTTTAAATGCTGTCCCCTTATCCCCCAAGTATGGATCCCAGCACACACAGTAAAATGTAATATGCAGTTTTTAAAAACCCAATATTCTGCTGCATTCGATACGTTGAAATCCTGTTGCTCTGTTCATTTTACTTATTCTTAGGATTTTGAAGCAATAAGGGCTCATCAACCTCGCTTAGAGGCACTTGACTTTTTAGTTTTCTGCCTGTAAACGCACCTCTGTTACCCTATTGTGTCCATGTGATCACAAGCATATTAGAAGAGAAACGTATACAGATTAAACCCCATCACCAGCGTGTTCAGGAGGGGAGCTTATGAGAAGATAAAAATCTTCACTTCACTAAATGCTAGATACGTTTTAGCACTTGAGGGTTCATTCATTCCAATGGGCAGAATAAATGGGGGGCAGGGGAAAAAAGCGTTCAGGTGAGCGTTAGGCCTAAAGGTATTAGTAATTCTATGGCATTGATCAGAGGCATGACTGTGTTTATGCTTGTTGGCTTTGTCCGTGGTGTATTTGTATCCGTATAGATCTGTACTCATCACATGCAGCAGGTCAAAGCATGACCTAAAATACTGCAGCACTGCTGTTAGACTGCACTTCTAAAAATGTTTGCTTCCTACATTGAGGTTTATAAACATCATCTAGATTACCGTATATACTCAAGTATAAGCCGAGGCACCTAATTTTACCACAAAAAAACTGGCACAACTTATTGGCTCGAGTATAAGCCTAGGGTGAGAAATGTGCAGCTACTGTAAGTGGGGAAAAAAGGGTCAACAATGCCCATTTGCATGCCTCACTGTGTCCATTTGCAGCCATAGGTCCCCCGAACTTCATACTCGGTACTTAAGGGTTCCTAGATGCCCCCTAGCTGCAGCCAAACTTTGGGGTCTCTGGACCCAAAGGGTCCCAAAATGACATTGCTGAAGATGGACACAGTTGACCAACTTTGGGGCCCCGTATCTCGGGGCCACTTGGTGCTAGGAACCCCAAATTTGGTATGCAAACCCAATGGAACTACAACATATCCAAGGCTAGGGTTCCTAGCACCAAGTGGCCCTGAGATACAGGGCCCCAAAGTCGGTTCGGAAAATGTCAAGCACTTTTCTGCAGCAGAGAGTGACATTTTTCTGAACCGATTTTGGGACCCCATATCTCGGGGCCACTTGGTGCTAGGAACCCCAGCTTTGGTTATGTTGTTGTGCTATTTCCACTGGGTTTTCACAAATTTGGGGTTCCTAACACCAAGTGGTCCCAAGATACGGGGCCCCAAAGTCGCATCGGAAAATGTCATTCTTTGCACCAGAAAAGTGCTTGACTCGAGAATAAGCCGAGGGGGGCACTTTCAGCACAAAAAATGTGCTGAAAAAACTCTGCTTATACTCGAGTATATGAGGTACAGTACTTCTACTTTCTTGTCAGGTTGACACTTTAGCTTTTTAAGTATCTCAATTCTTATGGACATCTGCAGAAGAAAACCTTCATATAGCCTGTAACATGAGTCACTGCCCTGATTCAGTTTGTAGCAGATGACATGCTGTTCATATTTGACTGTCTTTATTTGCATTTTTTTTAATTTATTTTTTTACTTATTCAATTTGTACTTCATGTAGGTTTATACTTTCCTTTTACATCATGGTGGAGTATTATGAAATACTGGGGGTCCTTAGAAATTCCTCACAAGATGACATTAAGAAAGCGTGAGTAGATATTTGTGTTGTCTGTTTTCTGCAGTTATAAAGTGAAGAAATTGTTGAATTTTGTGCGTTAGGGTTGCACCGATACCACTTTTTAAATTACTGTTTTTGTTTGTTTTGTTTTTGTGCCCCCCCCCCCCCCACTCCAAGTACTCACCGATACCGATTACTGATACTACTTTTTTTATGGCATGGCAATGACGGTGGCATGAATGTGCAGCACTGATGGGTGACACCGAGGCGGGGACTGTCAGTTTATTTTTAAATTTTTTTTTTTTTTACAATTTTTAATTTTTTACTAAATATATATATATATATATATATATATATATATATATATATATATATATATATATATATATATATATATATATATATATATATATATATATATATATATATATATATATATATATATATATATATATATATATATATATATATATATATATAATTTTTTTGTTTTTACAATGCTTCAGCTGCACTGAAAATGCGTGGACAGGAGACGGCCGCTTCTCCCCATTCATAAACTGAAGCAGAGTAAATACAGGTTACAATGTTTTAGTTGGACAGAGTCAGTGATCACAGATTTACAGTCTCCTTCCTCCGCTCTCCATCCTGGCAGATCTGGGACGGGGGACCGGAGGAGGACAGGTGGACAGTCGGGGATGACAGTGCAGCAGTGGGGGCAGTTAAAAGCACCGATCTCTCTGTATACCTTTTTCAATAAAGCACCCGACAGCCGCGGGAGGGAGAGGAGGATAAGCGGCTGTCAGAAAAGCTATACTGGTAGATCGGTGCTTTTAACTATCCCCCACCGACACACCGATCACCTGTGAGACTGCCGGCCCCCCCTGGTGAGCTTACGGACTCCTGGTCTGATACAACGGATATCGGATCAGGCATCAGAACATTTGCACGAGTACTGATACTCGTGCAAATGCTTGGTATCTGTACCGATACTGGTATCGGTGCATCCCTAGTGTGTGTATCTGAAAATTTTGCAGTATGGGGGTATTTCTGAAGAGTGTGAGGTGGTACAATTTTTGTTAAATCATCCCTGTTAAAGTGTTATTATAAAGTGTCACCAAACATCAATATACGCTTATTGAGGTGTGTGTGTGTTTTTTGGTAAAAAAAAAAATCTGTAGAAGAATACATATCAGCCTAAACTGATGAAAAAAAATTTTTTTGTGGGGGAAAAAAGGACGTCGATTTTGTTTAGGAGCCCTTTTTGCACGACCGTGCAATTGTCAGTTAAAGCGACGCAGTGCCGAATCGCAAAAAAGTGCTCTGGTCTTTGGCCAGCCAAATGGTCCGGGGCTGAAGTGGTTAAAGATTCTATCTTGGCTTGAATTCATTGAGTTTACCAAAGATGTAAATTTTGCAGAATATACAGCCGCATGCTAACTAAGCTCCATTTCACGCTGATCAAATTAAATTATTAATGCATCTTAAATAGAAAACAGAAAATAGAAAATCTTTTTTTTAGATTTTTACTCCAAAAGCACTTTAATAAAATAAATTTTGATAAAAATAGAAAAAGCTTAATTTTGTATTTTTTATTTTTTTTAATCATTTGTTTTTTTTTTTATTCACCCTGCCTGCTGGTCACCCATAGCTCATTGGTGGTGGCCATGATCTGTGGGCTCATGGAGCCTCTGCACCATTGCCATCACACTGCATATGATCCTATTTTTTTTTTTTTTTCTCTTTAGGTAAGCTTGCTGTAGAGTAAAGCCCTTAAGGCTCTGCAAAGCAGATTGGAGTTGTTAGTCAAGCATTTGATCTGCCTGAAGGTGGCGTTGGAAGGGTTAGATCTTGACTGACAGCTCCACTCTGAGGTGCATGGCCTAGACGAGTGCCTGAAGTGGCTGAGGTGATGTCACAAGACATGTGACCTGCTCAGGCTTGGTCCTGCCCCCAGCCAGGGCCACACTGAAGAGAACATAACACACTTTACACAAAATAAAAAAAATGTTTATCACTAAATTATTAAAGCTGTTCACATGTGATTCGGTGCTTGCTGGTGTGCCCCACCATTTAGGGGTTAGAATCACATTATAATGGAACTAGAGTCAGAAAATTTAAGTCTTTAAAAGTCGCTTCAGGCTGGTCACTTTTGCAACCATAGCTATATGAAATATTAAAAACAAGTGCCTATACTGTTTAAAATCCAGTAATGCACTGTCTCACCCTACTCTGCACATGTTTAGTTCCTCTCCGTTTTCAGCACTGTACGTAAGATCAGAGACACTAGAAGCCAATCAGCTGATGGCTTTAAGATTTACTTCTGCTGAGGCGGAAATAAAGCAACAAGAATGACGTTTTTCTAACGCAGACTAGTGAGAGAGAAAAGCATTAAGCCTCATGTTTGAAGGTTTTTTTTTTTTTCTACTTCAAAATGTCCCTGCATGTTGGCTTTTGTGTCCATTCACACATACAGTGCATCTGGAAAGTATTCACAGCGCTTCACTTTTTTCCACATTTTCTTATGTTACAGCCTTATTCCAAAATGGATTAAATTCATTATTTCTCAAAATTCTACAAACCATACCCCATAATGACATTGTGAAAGAAGTTTGATATCTTTGCAAATTTAATAAAAATAAAAAAAAACGAAAAAATCACGTACGAAAAAAATCGCATGTACAGAAGTATTCACAGCCTTTGCCATGATGCTGGAAATTGAGATCAGGGCATCCTGTTTCCACTAATCCATGTTTCTACAACTTGATTGGAGTCCACCTGTGGTAAATTGATCTGACTGGCCATGATTTGGAAAGGCACACACCTGTCTCTATAAGGTCTCAGTTAATAGTGCATGTCAGAGCACAAACGAAGCCAATGAAGTCCAAGGAATTGTCTGTAGACCTCAGACAGGATTGTATCGAGGCACAGATCAGGGGAAGGGTGCCGAAAAATGTCTGCAGCATTGTAGGTCCCAATGAACCAGGACTTTTCATAGTGGGCTGCCTGGCAAGACTGAGCGATCGGGGGGAGAAGGACCTTAGGGAAGTGACCAAGAACCTGATGGCCACTGACAGAGCTCCAGCGTTTCTCTGTGGAGGAAGGAGAACCTTCCAGAAGAACAACCATCTCTGCAGCACTCCACCAATCAGGCATGTTCAGTAGAGTGGCCAGACGGAAGCCACTCTTCAGTAAAAGGCACACGACAGCCCGCTTGGATTTTGCCAAAAGGCATCTGAAAACCATAAGAAACAAAATTCTCGATTGCAATAGTATCTTGGCAATTTTTGTCTTTTGCCTATCTTGGCTAGCCGGAAATGGTTAATGGTAACCTTGTTACTATCCATCTAATACCTTCCCCTCCTTTCTAACGTTACTGTTTACAGGAATACACTGCGTTGTTCTTAGAGGTGAATCCAAACCTACCCATCTCTTGCATGTGTATATCCCTTATAGATAACCAGAACATACATTGTATATGTTGGTAGGCTTATCTAACGCTTTATTATGTATTCTTGTACTTCTTGTACTCTCTGTATCATTTTGTACTATGTTTTGTACTTTGGAAAATCTCTTTAATAAAAACAATTGAAAAAATTCTCTGGTCTTATGAAACAAAGATTGAACTCTTTGGCCTGAATAGCAAGTGTCATTTCTGGAGCAAACCAGGTCCTGCTCATCACCTGGTCAATACCATCCCTACAGTGCAGTATGAGGTGGCAGCATCATGCTGTGGGGATGTTTTTTTTAGTGGCAGAAACTGGGAGACTTGTCAGGATCGAGGGAAAGATGAATGCAGCAATGTGCAGAGACACCCTTGATGAAAACCTTCTCCAGAGCGCACTGGGGCGAAGATTCATCTTCCAACAGGACAACCACCTGAAGCACTCAGCCAAGATAATGAGAGGCTATGGGACATCTCTGTGAATGTCCTTTGTGTGGCCAAGACTTGAACCCGATTGGGCTGATTTGGAAATGGCTGTGCACCGGCGCTCCCCATCCATGCTGATGGAGCTTGAGAGGTCTTGCAAAGAAGAATGGGAGAAGCTGCCCACAAATAGGTGTGCCAAGCTTGTAGCACCACACTCAAAAAGACTTGAGGCTGTAATTGATGCCAAAGGTGCTTTGCCAGAGTTTTGAGCAAAGGGTCTGAATACTTATGTACATGTGGATCCCCCCCCCCCCCGTTTGTTTGAAATCTTTGCAAATTTATTTAAAATAAACTTCTTTCTTATCGTACATCACGGGACACAAAGCCATAGTAGTAACTATGTGGGTTATAGGCCACCTTCAGGTGATGGACACTGGCACGCCCTAAGACAAAAAGTGCATTCCCTCTAAAATCCCTCCCACTACTGGGAACACCTCAGTTTTTTTGCCAGTGTCTAAGGTGTTGGTCACGAGTAAAGATGTGCTGAGCTCCTCTGGAGCAATCCTTGCTGGGGCCAACCAAGCAGCTGGATCCATTCAAAGTGTCTTTTTGGCGGGATTGAATGGTACCCGGGCCTCGTATCCAAAGAATTGAGGTCTTGCCTGTAACGCTTCTCTTTAGAGAGCTGGACCCCGGGATCCAATACTTTTTGGTATTAAGGCCATACCTTTTTTTTTTTTTTTTTTTTTTTTTCTGGCGGTGGTGCTATTACAGGTCTAGGTTTGTGGGTTTCCTCAAGGATCCCCCGCTCCTGAAGGTTTAACGGAACCCACCGTGAAGGGTGAAGATTGGGTCTGTTGGTTTACCACAGAAAACCCTGCGGCAGGAAAGGTAAGTGGAGTCTTATAAGAAAAATTTAAACATTTCTTAGGAAATGTCTCCTTTAAATTTAGTAAGTGTTGTCATGCCTCATGTGTCATCACTGGGGGGCTGCATTGAGCACTTACCCTCTCATGCTTCTCAGAAAGCCCACTTTGTGTCTAGGAAGCAGCCGTTCTTCTTCCTCCAGCCAAGCAGCAGACCCCCAGTAAGAGGGTTCCCTCTCCCCACCAGATGCCCCCCATGCCGTTTTTTTTTTCTTCCGCTCTGCTTGGGGACAGAACGCCACAAGTTTGTTTTTTTTTTTTTTAAAAAAAAAAGCTGCGAACGGCACGCCGCTCGACGGCTTCCAGACCCCCTTCGCCATTCCTCCCTGTGGATCCCATAGGATCAGGAGCCCGCACTCGCTCGGGAAAGGTCTCTTTTAAAAAAAGACGAGAAGGGCCTTAGACGACGGGGGGGCCGTGGCTTAGCGCTGTGTTGGCGTCCTCCAGCGCAGGAAGGTATGTTTTTAAAAGGCACCATTTGTGCTGTTACATGCTGCAGGAGGAACTCAAGAGCAAAGGTGGCATATAAGAGGTTTGGTGACACAGGCATTCCTTTTGACACATTTACTACTGCATCAGGCTGAACATTAATAGCGGCGACAGAGCTGGACTATTGTTCAAGCAGTAGATGCATTCCCTCTGGTAGTAGCTCTGCTTTGTGCATCGGGCTATGGTTGGAAGGGGGGTGAAAAACTCCTCCAAAAAAGGGCTCTAAAAGGACTACTACAGTCACACGGAAGCTTAGAACCATCACAAAAAAGATGGCATCCTCCCCTGAGAGTAATATGGCTGGTCAGAGTGAGCCATCAGGAGGGGTAAGTGTTGCAGCTGACAAATAGAAATATTCCTGCGCAAATACTGTGTGAGATAAAAAGTTGCAACAACCGCCATTGTATTCTCTAGGGTCTTTGCTATAAAAACATATATAATGTTTGGGGGTTCTATGTAATTTTCTTGCAAAAAAATGATGATTTTTACATGTAGGAGAGAAATTTCAGAATTGGCCTGGTAGGGAAGTGGTTAAAGGACCAGTTTATAGAGGTACTCAGTTATTCCTGATCAGCAGGCCCAGGAGTTGGCCGGGATATCAGAAGCGTTGTGTTTCACAGTAGACGCTATGAAAGATTCTATTCTCCAGGCCTCATGGCTCATGCTAGGGCTGGTACATGTGCGTAGAATCCTATGGTTGAAAAATTGGTCAGCCGAAGCGCCATGCAAAAAGCTCTTGGCCAGTTTCCCTTTTCATGGCGAACGGTTGTTTGGAGACTATCTGGATAAGTATATCCAAAAGGTTTCTAACGGGAAAAGTTCCCTTTTACCGGTTAAAAAGAAGTTTAAGCATTTTTCTTTTAAACGTGCTTCTTCAGTGCCAGGGGTATCAGCCTCCAGGCAGTTTCGACGGCCTCCACTGTCATGCTCAAGAGGTAAACCTCAGGGTCAGTCCCAGGGCCAAAAAAGAACCTGGGGGAGGAAACCCTCAAAACAGAATACTAAAGCCTCCTTATGAAGGCACGCCCCTGCTCGCTCGAGTGGGGGGAAGGCTTCTACAGTTTTCAAAGATCTGGCAGGAACAATGTCAAGACAGATGGGTGGCTTCCTCAATTTCTCTAGGATACAAACTAGAGTTCCGAGAGTTCCCACCTCCTCGTTTTCTCAGATCAAACCTTCCCAGAGATCCAGTGAAAAAAGTCTTTCTAGCCTTGGATCATCTCTTGTCTCCAAAGAGTAGTATCGGTGGTCCCACTGGAAGAGCAAGGTTTGGTGTTTTATTCAAACCTGTTCATGGTTCCAAAACCAAGCGGGGATGTCAGACCTATTCTAGATCTCAGAGATCTAAACCGGTTTTTGAATATCCGTTCTTTTCGCATGGAGTCAATTCGATCAGTAGTCTCCATCCTACAAGGGGGAGAACTTCTGGCATCAATCGACAAAAAGGTTGCTTATCTCATGTGCCGATTTTCCCCTCACCATAAATTTCTACGCTTCGTGGTAGAAAATCTTAGCTACTAAATCTACTACTTGGCTACTAAATCTTACTAGCTACTGCACCTCGAGTATTTACAAAGGTCCTGGCTGCTCCTTTAGCCAAGCTAAGGGCTCAAGGTATAACAATACTAGCCTACTTTGACAATCTACTCTTGATAGATCAATCAGTAGCCCGCCTAAACCAAACTTTGGTCACCGCAGTCAGCTACATGGAATACCTAGGTTGGATTCTCAACCTAGAGAAATCCTCTTCAAAACCATCAAGGAGATTGCTGTACTTGGGGCTGGTCATAGATACAGCTCAGAAGAGGGTGTTCTTGCCCCAGGAAATGATCAGTTCCATAAAGGAACTGATTCAGTTGGTCAAGACGAAGAATCCTTCTATTCGACTTTGCATGAAATTGATGGGAAAGATGGTGGCTTCTTTCGAGGCCGTTCCTTATACAGTTTCATTCAAGACTACTGCAAAACACTATCCTGTCAACTTGGAACAAGAAGGTCCAAGCTCTGGACTTCCCAATGCGTTTATCCCCCAATGTGCGTCAGAGCCTCAATTGGTGGTTGATATCCAAGAATCTTCAAAAAGGAAAATCCTTTCTACTGGTTACCTGGAAGGTGGTAACAGATGCCTGGGCTGGGGAGCAGTCCTGGAAGAAACGTCTGTCCAAGGGAAATGGTCCAAATCGGAGATGACCTTGCCCATCAATATTCTAGAGATTCGGGCAGTGCGCCTGGCCCTGGAGGCCTGGACGTTCAGACTACGGAATTGTCCTGTCAGAAACCAATCCGACAATGCCACAGCGTTGGTCTATAACAATCGCCAAGGGGGCGCGAGGAGTCGTGCGGCCCAGAAAGAGGTGAATCATCTTTCTTGGGCAGAAAACATTCCTTGCCTATTGGCAATCTTCATTCCAGGGATAGAGAACTGGCAGGCGGACTACTTAAGTCGCCAACAATTGTTCCCAGGAGAATGGTCCCTTCATCCTGACATATTTCTGCCAATATGTCAGAAATGGGGATTTCCGGACATGGATCTGTTTGCGTCCAGGTTCAACAAGATCAACAACTTTGTGTCAGGGACAAGGGATCCGATGGTATATGGAACAGATGCCTTGGTCTTTCCGTGGGATCAGTTTTCACTGATCTATGCGTTCCCTCCTGTTCTGCTGCTTCAGCGTGTTCTTCGCAGGATCAAGCAAGAAGGGAAGGAGGTGATTCTGGTGGCTCAGGAGATCTTGGTTTGCCGAGATCATAAAGATGGCGGTAGGGGACCCTTGGACCCTACCACTGTGGCCAGACCTTCTCTCGCAAGGTCCAGTATTCCATCCTACCTTACAAACGCTAAATTTAATGGTTTGGAGATTGAGACCCACATTCTAAAAGACTGTGGGCTGCCAGCTTCTGTAGTTTCTACTTTGGTTAATGCTAGAAAGCTGGCCTCCAGAGTCATATACTATAGAGTCTGGAAGGTATATATCTCCTGGTGTGAATCCAGGGGTTGGCACCCCAGAAAGTATGTTATAAGTAGGATCCTTAAATTCCTACAGATGGGATTAGAAATGAAGCTGGCATTGAGTACTATCAAGGGCCAGGTGTCAGCCTTACTGGTATTGTTTCAATGACCACTTGCTTCACACTCTCTGGTTCGTAACTTTATTCAGGGGGTAACACTGATTAATCCCCCAGTTAAATCACCCCGAACCGAACCCTTGGGACTTAAATTTAGTCCTGTTGGCTTTACAAAAACAGCCTTCTCAGCCAATTTGAGGTATTCCCTTGGTCCTCTTGACGAGGAAAATAATTTTCTTGGTTGCCACATCTTCTGCAAGAAGAGTATCAGAGTTGGCTGCTTTTTCTTGTAAAGAGCCAGATTTGATTATTCATAAGGATAAGGTTGTATTGCGGCCTCATCCTAATTTCCTACCGAAAGTAGTGTCAGGTTTTCATTTAAACCGGGATATTGTTCTGCCTTCATTTTTTTTCCAGAACCTCGTTCTGTGGACGAAAAGTCACTACATTCTCTTGATGTGGTGAGAGCGGTCAAGGTCTATTTGAAAATGACCGCTCAGATTCGTAAAACAGCTGTTTTGTTTGTATTGCCAGGTGGTCCTAAAAGAGGACAGGCAGCATCTAAATCTACTATTTCTAAATGGATTCGTCAAGTGATTGTTCAAGCTTATGGTTTAAAAAGGAAAGCTCCTGTTCATATTAATGTGATGGTAGTGCTTCTTAGGCAGTGCATCACCAAGCCTCCATGGCTCAGATCTGCAAGGCCGCAACTTGGTCTTCAGTCCATACATTTACCAGATTCTATCAAGTAGATGTAAAAGGTCATGAGGATATCGCCTTTGGGCGTAGTGTGCTGCAGTAGAAGTCCTCTAGTCTCTTGGTGCACTACTCTTTGTTGTGTGTCCTTCCCCTCTGTTGGCATTGCTATGGGACATCCCACATAGTAACTACTATGGCTCTGTGTCCCGTGATGTGTACGATAAGAAAATAGGATTTTTATAACGGCTTACTTGTAAAATCCTTTTCTTTGAAGTACTTCATGGGACACAGAGGTCCCTCCCTTCTTGGTATACATGTGTATTGCTTTGCTACAAAACTGAGGTACTCCCAGTAGTGGGAGGGGTTATAAAGGGAGTGCACTTTTTGTCTTAGGGCATGCCAGTGTCCACCTGTAGGTGGCCTATAACCCACATAGTAACTACTATGGCTCTGCGTCTCCTGATGTACTTCAAAGAAAAGGATTTTACAGGTAATCTGTTATAAAAATCCTATGTTCACGTTGTCATTATGGGGTATTGTTTGTCGAATTTTTATATATAATAAATTGAACCTAATTTGGAATAAGGCTGTAACATCACAAAAAATGGAAAAAGTGAAGCGCTGTGAATACTTTTCGGATGCACTGTAGGCATTTGGAGAAGTTTAGAGGCAGTGACATTAAAAAAAAAAAAAAAAAAAAAAGCCAGTGCATCCTGGAGCAGAAAAATTTCGGCAGAAAAAATGATTGACGCGCAAAAGTGCATGTTAAGGCGCCACGTGCTTTTTAGCACTTGAGCGTTAATTAATTTTAATGACCAAAATTATTCTGGCCAGTGTAATGCATTAATGTCCAATCACTTGATGCACCTGAACATCTTACACTCATTTCCAAGCATCCCAGTGTTTTTTTTTTTCTGCGAAAACGCTGCTGCCAGGGGGAAAAGGAGTCTAGGAGAGTTGAGCTCGAATCTCGGCCAGTTCAACAGGGACCAACTGAGATTCGATCCATGCATTGGCATGCTGGTTGTACCCAAGTTAATCTATCCAACTAGCCTGTCACATTTTTTACATGCAATTACTGCTGGCAGCTATAGCCAGTAGCAGTAATTGTGTTCTGCCGGCTGGGAAGGCTCTCTGCGACCCTGTAGGCTGTTTGGGGGAAATCAAGTACTTACCTACAACCAAAAGAAAATCGCATAGTCTATGGCCTGCCTTACAAGGTTAGTGTCTGATCTCATTTCTCTGTTCTCTTTTCTCCCTCGTGGGCAGCCTGTGAACTGCAGCACTAGGAAGCTTCTGTCAGCCTTCCTCTATGAGCTAAAACATACAATTAAGGCTGAAAATGTACCTATTTTAATTGCAGATAGTGACATATAGTTTTTGAAATCAAGTAGAGGGAGTTTCCAATAAGGAATTCAGTGCTCTGAGCTAACAGAATGGCAGCCTCCAGCAAGAAGAAACGAAAACTATGCCGGAGGCAGTTTACAGCACACACTAATTTTGGTAGCATAATTATTTAATGTATGTTCTCTAGTTAAAGTGGTGGTCCGGCCGAAATCATACTTTTTAAATAAAAATACCCCTATAATACACAAGCTAAATGTATTCTAGTAAAGTTAGTCTGTAAACTAAGGTCCGTTTTGTTAAATTATAGCAGTAGTTTGTTTCTTTATAAAATTCCACCAGGCCGTGGCCATCTTAAGTGTGGGCATCTGAAGCCAGACTGTATTTCTTCCTGGATCTCATCCTTGCAGATCTCGCACATGCTCAGTGCAGCACAAGCAGTGTAATAGGTTTCAGGTCAGGTTTCCATAGCAACGGCAGTTTCAGAGGAAGTTGCCGCCCCTTCCCAGAAGGCATTGCAAGCAGGAAATGATGCGATGGGCCGTGGCCAGGGAGGAGGAAGTGAAAAATGAATACAGCAGATATACAGTAGGTGCTGAGAAAAAAAATAAAAAAATATCCAATTTGTTTACAGTGTGCAGTTTAGTGAGGGATGCTGAAGAGTTGTAAAAGTGGGTGGAACTCCACTTTAAGGAACATTAATTCAAACTGTCATGGGTAAAGTATCCCTTTTAGGCTGGCTTCACACGGAGGCAGTTTCTAGGTGTCTTAGCGCTCGAAACTGCCTTTAATGTCTGAAAACCGCCTCCCATTAATTTCAGTGTGACTTTTCACATTGGGGCGGTGCGCTTGTGGCCTGTTGGTAAAAGTCCTGTAAGCAGCATCTTTGGGGCGGTTTGGGAGGGCTCTATACAGCACTCCCAAACAGCCCTGCCCATTGCTTGTCTCGAAAGCACTGCAACACGAGCGCTTTTAACCCCTTTGGCCTCTAGCAGGGGTTTAGCGCTAACGGCCGGGCGCTGCAGTGTGAAAGTAGCCTAAATGTTTTGAATCCGTGTCTGGTATGTATGCATCTGCAATGTTCATTCAAAAAAGAAAATTCATATATTTTTAATTGCCAGATCCAGTATATAAAAGATTCTATACAGATTCACATATGGATGTTTGTTGATGTACAAAACTTCATGAATTCTCTTTTTTTTTTTTTTTTTTTTTTTCTTTTAATCTCTTCTCTATACATATTATAGCTATCGAAAATTAGCCCTTAAGTGGCATCCAGATAAAAATCCTGAGAATAAGGAAGAAGCAGAAAGGAGATTTAAAGAAGTTGCTGAGGCTTATGAAGTGTTATCAGATCGTAAGTAATATATAAATAGGGTATTTTTCCCACCATGCTCTCTTCCTGTTGTCATTACACTGTTTTCATAGAGATCAGTAAACGATATTCTGGGATTGATCATTCCATGCCGTTAAAGTAAAAATAAA
Organism: Lithobates clamitans; assembly: GCA_037952925.1. Taxonomy (NCBI): domain Eukaryota; kingdom Metazoa; phylum Chordata; class Amphibia; order Anura; family Ranidae; genus Lithobates; species Lithobates clamitans. The sequence continues at coordinate 212,948 of JBBGZY010001751.1, read as the reverse complement.
GTTGGAATTCAACTTTAAAGTATAACTGCAGCTTTGATACATCTACACTTTAACCAATTGCGCGGTCGTGGGACGTACCCAAACAAAATTGACGTCCTTTTTTCCCCCACAAATAGAGCTTTCTTTTGGTGGTATTTGATCACTCTTGCGGTTTTTATTTTTTGCGCTATAAACAAAAGAAGAGCGACAATTTTGAAAAAAACAATATTTTTTACTTTTTGCTATAATAAATATCCCAATTTAAAAAAACAAAAACAAATTTTTTCCCCAGTTTCGGCCGATACGTATTCTTCTACATATTTTTGGTAAAAAAAATCGCAATAAGCGTATATTGATTGGTTTGCGCAAAAGTTATAGCGTCTATAAAATACGGGATAGATTTATGGCATTTCAAAAAAAAAAAAAATTATTTATTTTTTTACTAGTAATAGTGGCGATCGCAATTTTTTTTTTCTCGTGACTGCGACATTATGGCGGACACATCGGACACTTTTGACACATTTTTGGGACCATTCACATTTATACAGCGATCAATGCTATAAAATTGCATTGATTACTGTGTAAATGTGACAGGCAGTGAAGGGGTTAACCACTAGGGGGCGGGGAGGGGTTAAATGTGTTTCCTAGGGAATGCTTCTAACTGTAGGGGGACGCACAAGGGGAGGAGACCGATCAGTGTTCCTCCGTTCTGGGAACACAGATCGCTCTCCTCTGAGCTGACAGGACGTGGATCTCTGTGTTTACACACAGAGATCCACGGTCCGGCCCGGTTAACGGGCAATCGCGGGTGCCCGGCGGACATCGCGGCCGCCGGGCACACGCACCGGGACCCGAGCAACGCAGCGGCCGTCATGACGTCCACCCAGGATGGGAGATCCCATCTGTGGACATCATATGTACATACGCGGGTAGGGAAGTGGTTAAAGACTGTGGATGTCTGCAGTAGAAGTTATGGTTCCTAAATGCCTGTATAGTGTTTGCAAAAATATTTCTCAAGGATCTGATGTTGATATGATTCTACATGAACGGGTAACCAATGTAGTTTGCTGACAGCGTTCATTAGCTTGATGAACATATGGGTGTTTAATAATAAGCTCTGACAGCGTGTTGGTGCTTAATACCTATATGAAATGGGCTTTTTGTTGATCTCTGGGAGCTTTCTTAGGTAGTCACACATTGGACTGCTTTTTACCTATTCTCCCTTTTGCTAAGAGGGAAGATGAAAGCATTATTTTTTATTTATTTTTTTCCATGTAAGTTCATTGTTCAAGGGAAAAAGAAACATGCATGAATTTTTATTTTTTTTATTTATTTTTTTTAGCCAAAAAAAGAGACATCTATGATCGATATGGAAAAGATGGGTTAACAGGAGGAGGAGGTGGTGGTGGTAAGTTCTAATTTTATTTTATCTTTTTTTTTTCTATTTGACTCTTCATTGTGACATGCTTGTTTGTTGACTGGCTTATATAATATACAGTTGTGCTCATAAGTTTACAAACCCTGGCAGAATTTATTTCTTGGCCATTTTTCTGAGAATATGATTAACACAAACATTTCTTTCACTCAGTGTTTGGCTGTGGCCATTTATTATCAATCAACTGTGTCTAGTCTTTTTTTAAATCATAATGACAACAGAAACTAGTAAAATTACCCTGATCAAAAGTTTACATACCCTGGTGATTTTGGCCTGATAACCTGCACACAGGTTGATACAAGGGGGTTTGAATGACTAATAAAGGTAACCATACTCTCCTGTGATCTGTTTGCTTGTAATTATTGTGTGTGTATATAAAAGGTTGATGAGTTTCTGGACTCCTGACAGATCCTTGCATCTTTCATCCAGTGCTGCACTGATGTTTCTGGATTCTGAGTCATGGGGAAAGCAAAAGAATTGTCAAAGGATCTGGGGAAAAGGTAGTTGAACTGTTTAAAACAGGAAAGGGATATAAAAAGATATCCAAGGAATTAAGAATGTCAATCAGCAGTATTCAAACTCTAATAAAGAAGTGGAAATTAGGGGGTTCTGTTGAAACCAAACCACGGTCAGGTAGACCAACTAGAATTTTTCAGCCACAACTGCCAGGAAAATTGTTCGGGATGCAAAGAAAAACCCACAAATAACTTCAGATGAAATACAGGACTCTCTGAAAACATTTAGTGTGGCTGTTTCAAGATGCACAATAAGGAGGCACTTGAAGAAAGATGGGCTGCATGGTCGAGTCGCCAGAAGAAAGCCATTACTACGCAAATGCCACAAAGTATCCCGCTTACAATACGCCAAACAGCATAGACAAGCCTCAAACCTTCTGACAGTCATTTGGAGTGATGAGACCAAAATTTTTGCTTTTTGGCCACAACCATAAACTCTGCATTTGGAGATGAGTCGTCAAGGCCTATGATGCAAGGTACTGAGGTGGATCGCTGATGTTTTGGGGATGTGTGAGCTACAAAAGGCACAGGAAACGTGGTCAAAATTGATGGCAAGATGAATGCAGAATTTTATCAAAAAATACTGGAGGAACATTTGCATTCAGCAGCCAGGAAGCTGCGCATGGGACGTACTTGGACATTCCAACATTACAATGATCCAAAACACAAGGCCAAGTCGACCTGTCATTGGCTACAGCAGAATAAAGTGAAGGTTCTGGAGTGGCCATCTCAGTCTTCTGACCTCAATATCATTGAGCCACTCTGGGGAGATCTCTAATGCGCAGTTCATGCAAGACAGCCCAAGAATTTACAGGAACTGGAGGTATTTTGCCAAGAGGAATGGGCAGTTTTACCATCTGAGAAGATAAAGAGCCTCATCCACAAATACCACAAAAGACTTCGAGCTGTCATTGATGTTAAAGGAGGCAATACACAGTATTAAGAACTGGGCTATGTAAACTTTGATCAGGGTCATTTGGGTAGTTTCTGTTATCACTATGATTTAAAGAGTAAACACAGTTGACTGATAAATGGCTTCAGCCAAACATTAACCATGAGTGAAAGTGTTTTTGTATTAGTATTCATATTCTCTGAAAAATGCCCAAGAAATCATAAATTCTGCCAGGGTATGTAAACTTAGGAGCACTACTGTATGTATAATGAAATGAAAGTGTTTTTCACCTGTCTGGCACTTTGTTACTAAAAGCTGGTCATGGACATTGAAAAACGAAGGATTTTGTATATCTGTTATAATGTAGTTTGTAGTAAAGCAGAGATGTTGGTTTTGATTCATGTCCCTGTTTGTAACCCTTTAGGTGGAAGTAACTACGACCATCCATTTGATTTTGGTTTCACATTCAGAAGCCCAGATGATGTCTTTAGAGACTTCTTTGGAGGACGAGATCCATTTTCCTTTGATTTATTTGGTATGTAACTTTCAGAATGTTTAACTATTTAATGGGAATGTATAGTGAGCTTGTTTTCTGTTTAGGACCATTTATTTTAATGTATTAATGAAATATTAGGCCAAATAGTTTCTGATTTCACGTCAGCTAGTGGCTTCTTTTCATATTTACCAGGCTAATCTTAACTGTTTTATTCAAAAAAGCCTGCCTGTCGCATTTTACGAATATGCTGAAAATGTTGTTCTGCAGCCACAAACAAGCCAGTACGTATACAGGTGTATATACATACTGTTTAAAGGTTAAGTTGCTTTAAGAAGTATGTCGAGCAGAACTTAGAAGAAAAGTTTTGCCTGGAGTTGGACTTCAAACTGTTTAAGTTTCTTATCTCTTGGAGACTGTGATAATGAACTGCAGATTGATAATGCCATTCAGCCCATATTCTGCCTGGTCGATTTTTAAGTTCTTTATTAATATGGAGAATGCAGCAGGAAGCAGTGGCATTACTTCTAGGTGGGCAGAAACCAACAAAACTCCAAGGTAGTCAGAAACAGCAGAGCAAGGTACCATTCAGGGAAATCTCACCACTGGAGACAGCTAGAGAAATGGCAAAAGACTATGATGTTGCCTGTAACTGAAGTGTTATGTTTGGTAATATGGAACCTGTAAGCGTAAAAATCGAGCCGCAGAGTTGCTAGCTTATGAACTGCCAATCTTCACAGTCTTTTTTTTGTTTTGTTTTTTTGTTTTGTGATTGTGTAGACTTTAGGTGACTTATGACCCTCCAGCTAAAGTTTTTAAGGCTAAATAGAATAAGTAAACTTAAGGGTTAAAAAAAAACGGGTATAATCCAGCTGGATACACTAATTGGTTGTGATCTGTACAGTTTTACGAACACGGCAAAATTGCGTTTTGGGTGTTCAGGTTTGTTTTGACCCCAGTCATGAAGGGGTTAACAATCATGTTATTTCACTGAGGTGTCTTGATCTGACATGGAGTTAGTTCATCTCAGCCTTTCTTTAAAGATTTTAAAAAAAAGTTCAAAAAAAGCTGATTGCTAGATGAAGGCACATACACAATGCTACTTGTTTTTCATTTTTAATTTTTTTTTTTAATTCCTGACTATTTTAAATCTTGTGTAGAGGATCCCTTTGATGACTTCTTTGGCAATAGAAGAGGCCACAGAGGAAGCAGAAACAGGCCCGGAGGGTCGTTTTTCTCACCTTTTGGAGGATTTCCAGGCTTTTCCGCAGGCTTTTCTCCGTTTGATTCAGGTAGCGCACACTATATACTTTTGACATTTAAATAACCTTGACATTTGATTAGTGTATGTATCCTTAACATGCTAATTGAACTGTATAGACTTTGATGGTATAGGTGTTAGTTTATCAATAGACAAAAAGGTGCTACTACTTCAGGTTATGTAGAGATTCTATTTGAGCTGTCGGGTTTTATAATCTAAATTTTTTTCCTTTTTTCCACCAATTCTCATATTTCGTTGTCTCTATTTTTGATTTCCCCTTCCCCGTGGTCGTTTTACTTTTTTTCTTTTCTGTCATAATGATCAGTTATTATTTTGTATCTCTTTTGATTATTATTTCTGTTTTTTGTGGTTTGCATTTCCAGAACAATTTTAACCCTCTTTCTCTGGTTTTGTTTCAATTTGACCATTGCGTTAATTGGAAATCTCTGCAATCGGTGAAGGAGTATGGGGTTGTTTTTACACTATTTGTTGTGCTGTTTTTGTACAGAACGCGTTCACAACAAATAACTTCTGCTGTACATATTTTATCTTTTATGGATTTGCAATCAAGTTGGCCTTTTTGAAGAGCATGTATGAAGTTGCAGGTTATTTGCTATCCATTTAGTCTATTTATCAAGCAGCGGAAAATAACACTGCTGAGTTCTCCAGCATTCTCGTAGATTGCTAATTTCTGAGTGCCTGTTTATGAAACTGTAGATTGCTTCACTCCTCAAAGGACGAGAAGTGATCTACAAACGCTTTGACCTGTGGAGAACGCCTCCTGTTACTGTAATCTTGTGAGATTACAGTAACACAAAATCGGTGAAACAGAGGTGTCCCTTTTTAATAAGCATCGGTGAATTACCACTTTTGAATACATGGGCATTCTCAGAGGAGACTTCTTTCCTCAGTACCTCCACACTACACCTCATGTTAGCTAGATAAAAAAAAACATTTTTAGTGTTTCTAAACTGTTTTTTTTCCTGGTTTTGGGTCATTTGTGAAAGGCAGGGAGGCTTTTTTTTACTCTTGGGTGTCTTTATTGAGTAAGAAAGTCAATAACCTTACTTAGTTCTCCGGGGATTCTCTCTTCTCTCCCTGATTTTTCCACATCTGGGCTGGAGAATATGGCAAGGAGAATTCTGACAGATCGCCAGTGAGGTGCCAAGATCGCACCTTCATAAACTGGCCATTTCTGTCAATGACAGATTTTCTGTGTGCAGAGTTGATCAGCACATGTTCTTTACTGATCATCTCCATTTCATAAACTGCTAATGATCTGAGATGAGCTGCGATCATCATGAACGCAGCTCATCTTTGTTTCATAAACGGTCACCTTAGTCTTAAACACAGATTTTGATTACCTTTTTTAAAGCCTCGTGGTCAGTGGGAGTACTAAAGCGTATGCCCGTGGCAAGTCATGCTTGCCCACACAGGAATGTGCATGAGTTTCATGCATCCCTATGCAGGCAGTTCCACTGATGTCAGTTGGGACGCAGCGCTGCGTCGTAAATGCGACCCTTCATGAGCATACGCTTTAGTACATCCATCGTTTGTTTTATTCCTAAACCTTTTTTTTTTTTTTTTTCCTTTTTAAGGTTTTACTACATCATTTGGTTCCATTGGACATGGCGGCTTCACCTCATTCTCCTCTTCGTCATTTGGTGGTTCAGGAATGGGCAACTTCAAATCGGTTTCCACATCGAGCAAAATGATTAATGGACGTAAAGTTACAACAAAAAGGTATTGTATTATTTAGGTCAGAAGCTGTGAGCTAAGGGTCGAATGATTGATTGCGATGCGCTGTGAAGTGGGCATGAAATGTTTTTATGCTTTTTTTTTTTTTTTTTTTTTTTTTTAATGCCCTCACCTCTCGCCTATCAATATTAAAACCTTTTTAATAAAGGGAAAAGGTAATTGTCGGTGTGCTTCCTCAAGGAATGGTTCTTTTAAGCTTCTCAAAGAATCTCTGTAAATCCCATGTACTAGATGCTGAGGTAGTTATTTTTAATGAAGGATCTTGCAGCTGTGCTGTGTGGACAGTAGAAATGCCGTGTATTTCTGTTTCTGTAGATTCTTTGGTGTAAAAAGTGCTTTCATTTAAATCAAGCAAATATGAGTTGGATATTATGCACCACACTTGTGCTCCATTCTGTGTCACAGATCCCTGTGAATGGATGATGCAGTTGTCTGTGGAGGGGCACAGCTGCACCAAAAGAAAATGGGATGGTGCAGCAAAAAGAACCCTGCCATTCAGATAAATTGGGGGAGGAGGTGTGACCATGTTTATTATTAATCCCTAAATCCTCCCACTACAAGAGGATTTTCTTTTCTTTAGTTCAGCTGAGTCCAGCTTTAACAGATTAATTTTAACTGTAGAATGATCTGTAAAAGGCGCTGCCTTCAGTGGACATACGGACTCCTCACAATAAAATATACTGTAATCCTGAGTTGGGCTCAGTCGTAAGACTTTTCCTGCGACTTTCTTCTGACTTGGATGCTATTAAGAAGCCTGTACAAGGGCTGAAATTGCACGCAAATTGGACCAAGTAGTGTAGGAACCTTTTCTAAAGTCGGAGCGACTTGTGTAGCATCAGTTAAGATAGCTTTCATAGTAAAACGTTGAGTTTGAAATGTCGTGACTTGGAGTCCCACAAGTCAGATCCCATGTTGCAGCAGTGTGAACTAAGCCTAACAGGAATTGCCTTGTATCACTGATGTTTGTCTGTCTACGTGGATGCTCAACCTATGGCCCTCCAGCTGTTGCAGAACTACAAGTACCATCGTGCTTCTGACTTTGGGAGTCATGCTTGTAATTGTCAGCCTTGAAATGCAATTTGGGACTTGTAGTTCTGCAACAGCTGGAGGGCCACAGGTTGAGCACCCGTGGTTCTAGCAAGTGGAGGTTTCTGACAGGCAAGAATAATACAAAGGGCTCTTTGGCTTTCTTATCTAATAGCACAAATATTTACATGCAGCATTAATGGTGTTTTGTTTGCCCTTTGCTATGGGAACTTTATTAAGGGCTGCCTGGATTATGTTCTAGTTAAAGCAGTGGTAAAACTGCCAACTTGTGGATAGCCTGCTTCATAAAAACAGCCCTGCAGCTTGTGAAATTCAGCACTCCACAACCTTTCCATGGTCAGAACATGACACCAGTTCTCTAGAAAAAAAACTTGTTAAAAGTGTCCTTGTTTATCTTGAATTTCTGTTAAAATGATGCCAGGTTTTTGTAGAGAATGTGTCCATGTGTTTGAATATACCCAGCTGGTTGGTATCATTAACTAGTAATGCCTTTAAAGGGATGCTAAACGATATCCTTATTCTCTAATATAATCCATACCCAACCACTGGTATACCGTGGTCCCGCGTTCCACCGCTGTGACACCGGGTTGCTGCTTCACTTGTCTTCAAATCCCTGCGGCCTAACCTCCTACCCTTACCTCTCAGCATGGATGGATAGGAGGCATTCTAATTAGTTACTTAGGGCGGCGCTGACCAATCTAAACCCAATCTAATTCCCTCTATATCTAGATAGATAGATAGATAGATAGATATCTCCAAAAACACAAAGAGAACTGGCCATAGTGTAGTATATCTGGGTATCACATATGGACACTTAGTTGCAGCGAACACCCTGATGTGCACATAAAACAAAAGTGATGACCCGACCACCGTAGCTGTAGAGTGTGCTTACGAACTCGCAAGCTTTGAACGCAGATGACTTGGAGTTCAACCTGGAATCTTTAGGGATGATGGTAGGAAGTAAGGATTTTCACTCACTACAGCCAGGAGATCCGTTTCACCAATGTGTAACCCAAAAAGGAAATAAACTGGCCATAGTGTAATACATCCAAAACCGCTTTAATAAAATAAAGTAATGCACTTACAATTTAAAAGGTAATGTTGCGCAATTGCATATAAAAATAGCCGGCCAGCATAGCAAACAGGAAATGGAGCCCGTCGTCCTCCTCTGGTCACGTGGTAGCGTCACTACGTGCGTACTCATGTACCACGTCTGCAGTCTCTGACCATCTCCTGCACCACGTCTGCAGTCTCTGACCATCTCTTGTATAAAAATATTTTTTTAAAACAGTCGCTTTCGGCCTAGTGTAAATTTCATTTCATCGGTTTCGGCACCGAAAAACCCATTCGGTGCACCCCTAATATACATTTTTCTTTAAACCAGTTTAGTGTCCCTTTTTAAAGCCAAATTCCTCCCTTTTTTGCCCACATTCTGCACCTTTTTGGATATATTTTTACCTGGTCTTTCCCACCTTCATTGTCTAAAATCCTTCTGTCACCAGTCATTTTGGACAGATTTGTACGGGTTGTTCTAAGTGACTTGTACACAACCCCTTGGCCTCATGCACACAGAGCTTAAAGTGGTTGTAAACGTTAAAGGTTTTTTTTTTACCTTAAAGCGGAGTTCCACCCAAATCCCCCGAATACCCCCCCCCCCGGTTGGTGTCACATTTGGCCGCGGCTATCTATGCTATATCCAGCTATAACCAGTGGAATCGTGCAGCGCTACATGCGCAGTAGGGAACCAGGCTGTGAAGCCGCAAGGCTTTCACTTCCTGATTCCCTTACCAAAGATGGGGGTGCCTCCACCCGAGAGACAGATCGGCTTCGGGTGCCAACATCGCACCCGACATCGGAACTCCGCTTTAATGCATTCTTTGTATTAAGGTAACTAACCTTCCACTGCCCTTTCCCCCACCCCCTTCCTAAACACTTCCAGAGATATGTCTGCTCTCCTTCCCTTCTTGCTGTGATCCAGAAAACTATGCTGGAAAAAAAATACCACACCAAAGGCACTTTTAGGAGAAAAGCCGAAGAACACAAACTCTAAACATGTCTAGACTCCTTTAGTGTTTGAGCATTAATGCATTCCAGTGTCCAGAATAAATGAATGTTCTGGGCAATCAAATGCATTAACTCTCTAATGCGCCTAAATGTGTATGTGATACGTGGTGTATATGTGTGTGTGTGTGTATGTGTGTATATATATATATATATATATATATATATATATATATATATATATATATATATATATATATATATACACATATACACAGGAGAGAAGCAATGTGTCACCTTCCATAAAAATTTCTTCTATGAAATAAACCTTATTCTCCTGTATGTCGCTAGAATTGAATGTTTTTGTAATAATTTAGGGTGTTCCTTTTCTTAGATTACCATGATCCCTTTGCTTCTCTGATGCTTTGTTTTCGTCCTGCAGGATTGTTGAGAATGGTCAGGAACGAATTGAAGTTGAAGAAGATGGCCAGTTAAAGTCCTTAACAATTAATGGTAAGGAGCAGCTGCTACGCTTGGATAACAAGTAAAATTCAACGCACGCATGTAACAGAAATATTAACCTAAACAAGCACCATTTGTGGAATATCAGGAGCATTTTTGAAGAAATCTAAAGAACTGTTCAGAGTGTATCTGTATTTAATCTAAGACCTAAGTAAAAGAAGCTTGTGGAGAGTTTCTCTTATTTGTCAGATGCTCAGTTCTGTTTTTGGGACCACTCTCATAGGACCATATCATTTTTTTTTTTTTTTCTTTGTTCTTAATATCGTACTTTTCTGTATGCACTTTTAAAAAGTTGACCTTCAATTTGCCATGTGGGCCACTCTAGCAAAGTGCACCAGGGAACCCTTTGGCAGCCATGAGGTTGAACAAGAAGTGAGCCGTAATATTTCGTTAGTGGTTGAACGCTGCGTTCACTAACCGCATGACTCCTTTTTACTGATTTTGTTTAAAAATGTGAACAAAGTGTTAGCTGTCCACCTTGCTTTCAATCCAACTTGCCCAGCAAAGCAGTCTGGATACTCATCTTCCTAAACGAGAGGATGTTAAACGATGCATTTCCAAATTTTGTAGTATCGGGTTTGTGTTTTTTTTTTTTTTTTTTTTTAACTGATTGTGCATGAGTGCTGCTATTTTAGCACTTTTTTGCCAGCTGTTGTGTAATTTCAGCAAGAAAAGACACTTTATTTTGTCATTTGCTAAAAGTTGGATATGAATAAATGCTGATGTTTGTATTGCATTCTTTTATTTATGGTACTTGTAGCATTCTTGTGTCTGTTTGATATATGGGTAATTCTCACAAGCATTGCTTTGCTTTCCACACAGATAAGTGGATCCCTCCTTCTCCCCTTTTTATTGTAAATAAAAAGAACCACAATTCCTAAGCTCAGTTTACCACCTGCTTAACGCTTCCCTTGTGTGAATTTATTAGTAACACCGTACTCTGCACTGTAACATGGAGGAATCTTGTTTGCAATATAGCCCAGGGGTACCACACTCTTTCCCATAATTCATAAAATTTAACCTTAAAGTTTAAAAATCAGCCATTCATTTTGAGTTTGAGCCTGAAGGTTTATTGAAGTTGAAATACATTGTAAACATATTGGGCACAATTGATCGAATTATGTATTTAGATGAGTTATTAAAGTGCTAATTGTAATATGCCCATAGAAAGCAAAGCAATAGGTCTCCTTTTAATCTCACCCTCCAGGTGTGGAGAAGCATGTGACAGCACAGGGCCTGTCAGTAGATATTGCATGTAGCCCTCTGTAAGCTACAACTTGTAGTTTACAAAAGGAGGCTTCTCCTGCACCCAGCAAAGTCGTTTTACTGGGGTGGCCTAGACTTTTGCATTTAACAGTAGTATAAAATACACAAACTGCAAACAAGATTGCTTCATTTTATTTTATTTTTTATTTGGTTTGATTCTGATGCACATTTCCTGCTCACCTTGCTGATCAAACTGTGTGGGCTTTGGCACTTCATTAGTCAGGTTCCAATGGAGATGTGAAAAAACTTGCAATAAACCTAAATTTGTAGATTCAAGAAACCAGCAGCAATGTCCAATTGTCTGTGTGGGCAAGGTTTGTTAAGCCTCGTACACACATTACGATTGTTGGCAGGGGATTGTCTGTTGATGGACTGTTGTCCTAAAATCTTACCGTTGGTATGGTCCTTTTGACAATTGTTGTTCAACTTAAAGGCCAACAAATGTTGGATGACAGGCTAGTAAATTTTCGGCAGACAACGGTTTGACGTCAGATTTTTGTAAGGTCAGTACACAAATCTGTCACACAAGTCAAAAGTACAAACACTCATGCTCGGAATCAATGCGCACCAAGCATGAAATTAGCAGAAGGGGCCCAAAGGGTGGCGCTCAAGAGCTGAAATTCCTTGTAGTAGGTCACTACGTTCATGTTTGTGGCATGACAATTGTGTACCGTTAGTATGCAAGACAAGATCCTGGCACATGCCCTTTTGACAAATCAGACGCTCGTTTGGCTAACAATCGTACCGTGTGTACGAGGCTTAAGACTGGTGCTGTGTCAACAACGACATTCTTCCAACTATTACAGCATAGTTGTTCTCAATAAAACACAAAGTTAGCAATTTATTTACAAGCTGATTTGTACCAAAGTTCTTAATACTTCTCCTAATGGCAACCTGGTTTCTTAATGTCTACAAATAAGCAGAAATGTAATCATATATAGGCTGCTTTAGAAAAACGGAATTAAAGACCTACAAAGAAATCAATCGGGTTTTATTTTGCTTACTTTAGGAATTTAAAAACCTTCTATATACAAGTGCGGTGCTTTAATAAAAAAAAAAAAAACCAGGGAGAATTGAAAACCAAAAACATTGGAGCTGCCATTGCTGACTTGTGTTTTTGAAGTTTCAAACTTCGGGGCTTCAAAGAGAAACGTATACCTTCTAAAGATCTTGGCAAAAGCAGCTCCCTTACTCCTATCCTGACAGCATCCTTTTAACTCGTCCACTCTGGGGCTATTACAGGTTTCTAGCTTAAACTGAACCTTCAGGTTAAATCACCTAAACACAACCCAGGTGCTTTAAAACAATCGTTAATAGTCTTAGTTTTATTTAGAAAACGGCCACAGCCTGAAAAATGCCTGTTGCCATTCAGCTTACTGCAGAGAAGGACCCTTGTTCTTGTAGAGGCAGTGGTCTCTCTGCAGTGGTCTGATTACCCTTCTGAATCCAAACTAGCACTCTGCACAGCTTATCTACCCTGCGGTTTTGAGAGTTACAGGCTGGACATTGCATGGAAGTAGTGATTTCCCTGTAAGGATCCTTCTCTATAGCATGTTGACAGCACAGCCTTTGTAACTCGGCTGTGGCTGATTTCTAAAGAAAACACACAATTTGCACTTATGTTGTTTTATTGTGCCTGGAATATATTTAGCTAATTTAAACTGAGTTAATTTGAGTTTTAAGGAACCTAGATTTATCTAGTACTGAATAGGGATAACGTTTTAATATGAAACCACCTTGTATCAATATGATGGGCAGTAATCATTTAGCATATCTTCTATCTGAGGGTAATCGTGTAAAGACTGAATATGGCCTTGGCACAATACTGCATGAGGAGCTTTGGTTGTCGGAATGCTTCTGACACCTGCTCAGTGGGGAGACATGGCAAAAATGCTTGTTGTGGGACATTAGAGATGGCAGGAATGGAGGCAATTGTAATGATCATTGGTGTTCTGAAGTCTCCATTCAATTATTCAATGGAGTTTTTTCAGACGTGGGTCTATTCCCTACATCAAGAGAACATCTTTTATCAAAATTACTTTCGAAATGAAGTGGCCAGCTCACACTGTCCTGTGAACATTACCCTCTGATAGCAGTTTGCTAGTACTCTGCCATATGTTTGCAATTTTTATAATAAACTGTGAACTATATAATAATATTTTAAATAGTAAATCATGGCTGTCGACCCTTACAATTTAAAGTGGTTATAAACCCTTGCATATACCCGGTGAAGTTGCTGGCATCAGTGATACACAGATAAAACAAATCCTACAAATATTGCCATTTTTCCTGTAGATCATTTTCCTACATATGTTGCACCTGTAGATCATTTTCCATCACACAGATCAAAGGGGGTGGGGATGTGATGTCTCTCGCACACTGCAGAGCTAGCACATAGAGCTGTAGTATAATCTGATAGCTGATTGAAAGGAAGGGACAAACCCACCTACAGCCGACTCATATAAAAATATACAGAGCTGAAACTTTGAATCGCACACTGTGTGCTTTTGGGGGGGGGGGGGACATATGCCTGGAGCCTTTTGTGCCGGCTTAGTTTCACCAGTGATCTATGCAGAGAATGCAACCACTTTAAAAGAATTAAACTGGCTTTGTCTCTGAGAATGCTTAGCCTATTGTCAGCACTTGCAGATAGAAGGGTATTGTGCTGATCACCCCTTGCACTGGTTCTTCCTCATGCATGGTTTGTCTCACTTTTTATCAACTTGCACAAATTAAAATTCACAAAATATGGGCTCGTTCTTACCAGAACATGTGGTGTTTCATTTTGTTCTACGTTTTTGAAAGGCACAGATGTATCTGATTTGGACGATCCCAATACACCCAAACTGCAGCATGCACAATGTGTTGGGAATACATTTGATTGAAAAGGTGTGTTTCCTAGCATCCCTGCATTTTGTCTGTGCTGAAAAATGCAGCAAAATACATAACGGATCTGGTGGGAATGGGCCCTAACTAGCTGCTTACAGTTGGTCAAGGGGCTCACTTCATGGCAGCTTTTAATTTCTAGCTCCTGCATGCTACATTATGATTCAGTAGGCCTTATCAAAGTATTTTTATAAGAACTGTCTGTGTTGCCTCTTACATGCTAACCACAGTGAAATGTTCATTCGCTGATTTGAGAAAATACCAACAGTTCTTACATAATGACTTTTGATCAACGGAACCAAATACTTTTAAACATGTTTTGATTTTTTTGAGGGTGTGTAATTTAGCCTAATATTGGATTTGCCTAATATAAAATTACCACAAATATTGTATATGTGTAAAATGTTCCACGTTTTCACAGACCTTAAAGTGGAACTTTTAGTCAGAAAATTAAGTCCTGCTGGACCCTTTTTGCAGGTATAGCTGTGTATAACATTAAAAGTGTCTATACTGTATAAAATCCAGTAATACATGCTCAGTTGCACACTATTTGTAGGCGCTGCAGAATTTGTAAAGGCTGATCTGCTGACAGCCTTAAAGCGGAATTAAACCCTCCTATCCGTTACAGGAAAGGAAACTGCTTCTGTTTGATCTGCAACTCCCATGGTGCTGCACATGAGAACTGTTATGCCCCCAGCCATTTGATGGTTTCAGTTTGATTGAGGATACAAGCAAATGTGACAGTTACATTCCTGGAATGCCAGGATTACTGTGTTTTTTTTTTTTTTTTTTTTTTTTTTTTTTTTTTTTACCATTAAATTAATGGGTTTAGTTCCGCTTTATGATTTACTGCTGTTCTGGGCTTCAGCAAAATGGCAGCCTCCAGCAAGAATTAACGAGCAATGCTGGAGGCATTTTATAGCACACACTGATTTTTAACAGCATTATTGATGTGGAATGTATGTTCCTTGCTAAAGAACATTATTTTTTATCAAGTTGTTATGGGTAAAATTTCGCTTTAAGCTGCTTTGATCTTGTGTTGGCAAGCTTTGACGATGACTAGTGGGTACTCTATATAGGCAAATATTTTAGGATTATTTCTTGCCTTTTACTGAATACCTCTAGTGTTGTGGTAATTCTCGATGGGTGATGGATGTACGCGGCTGACAAGGACATCCGATTGATGCTAGCCTCATTGGAGGCTCAGCTACACTGTCACTGTGATGTCCTTGTTGGCCAGACATGCCTTAATTCAGCAAAGCAAAGCTTTGACCCGTTCATGTTAAAACTGAACTGTAGCCATCTGAAAACTGTCATGCAAAGTAGCTTCTTTAAAAAAAAAAAAAAAAAGGGCTCCTGCCAAGCTGTGTGATTAGAGTGGTAGTACAGGCCCTGTCCTCCAATAGAAGGGATTCTCGCCCCACTCCTTACTACAGGGTATATAAATGTAATAATGCTGTGGATCAGAAATGGGGGCGTATCTGGGATTTCCACACAATTTACCGCTCTACCCAACATGGGTTGTTAAAATTGCAAATAATTGCAAGTACAAAGCCATGAAATTCACAGGTAATACATTTAACAACCTCATAGTGCATTAAAATATGAATTTACCTTTACTGGAGTGGCTACAGATCAGTTTTAATTAAAGGGGCGAAGCACAACCTTGCTTCGCCTGCTAAAGTGTCTGATGGCATTATTTTATTAGGGAGACTAGGATTGTGAATCTTAACTTTTCAAACAATATTTTCCGACCGCTGCTTTTAAATAAAATCTGTAAAAATACTAACTCCTTGTAGAAAGCTCTTGCTCTTCACTATTTACCGTGTGTGTGTGTGTGTGTGTGTGTGTGTGTGTGTGTGTGTGTGTGTGTGTTTTTTTTTTTCTTTTTTTTTTCTTTTTTTTTTTTTTTTTCTTCCCCTCAACAAATTGCAAGGCAGTGAACATCAAGCAGCCCATTTATATCGGTCAGCACAACGCAAGTCTGTGGGAAAGGTGTGTTGGGGTCACACCAACACATTACTGTGAATCAAAGTGGTTGTAAAGGCAAGGGTTTTTTTTTTTGTTTTATTACCCTAATGCATTTGTGCATTAAAACCTTTCATATTGTACTACCCAACCTCCCAAAATACTTACCTGAGCCCGATCTCAATCCAGCGCTGTCGGAGAGCAGCACAGCTCCTGTCTCTCCTTACTGGCTCATGGCAGCTGAAGCCATTGTAGAGCAGGGGGTGGGGTGGGGTGGGTGGGGCTGAGCCTTGCTGTCTCTGTCGCAGTCTTTGAGACTCTGGGTTAAGCTTGCAGGTGTTTCACAATAAGAAGTGGTATATGTGGTATATTTCACAATATGGTGGCATACCGAGGTGGAGGAGCCAGAATTGCCGGGGGGGCGGCATGAGAATCAGAGCTGTTCTTTGCAAAAGCACCGGACAGAGCAGATAAATATAAACCCTTCATTTCTTTTATTTCAGCCTTCACAATCGCTTTAAACCTTTCAGGAATAGGGGTGTCAACTGTAAAAGTCATCCCTTTTTATATAGGTTCAGCCAATGAGCGCTGACCAGAGTGTTCTGCCAGGGGGGGCTCGTCTCAACACAAAACAGGGGAGATTGCTGTGCTAATGTTGGATCGTTGGTACAGCAGCTCCGACTGAACCCGTCGGGTTGACCGACAAAAAAGAAAAAAATTGTGGTGTGTACCAGGCTTTAGCTTGAGACTGGTAACTTGACACCCTATCTGGGATGTTTGTTAGGAAAAAAATTTCAGGTAAACCCTGATGGGTTTTACTTCCTCTTTTGCTCCCTGCAAAGCCTGCAAATTAAAAGCATAATGGGCTAGTATGCATCGCATACTAGCCCATTATCTGACACTTACCTGCAAACGAATCCATCGCTGTCCCCTGTGCAGGCTGCGTCCATCTTCGCCCCTCTTCCTTCCGGGGGCCTTGGACTCTGACTGTCTGGAGCCGCGTGACGTCGTGCATGCACCGTCTGTAATGGCACACGCTGGGTTTCGAAATGGCACAGAGGTCCGTTTCTTCACAGCATGTGCACCGATTACATCATCGGCGCACTACAAGTGAAATATCTCCTAAACAGTGCAGGTTTGGGAGATATTTCCACTACCTGTAGGTAAGCCTTATTCTATGCTTACCTATAGTTAAGTCAGGAGGGAGGGTTTACAACCACTTTAATTTTCTGTCATGTAATTTTTAGACCCCCTTTTTTATTTATTTATTTATTTTTTTTGTGTGTGATCAACTGTGTAAGCTTAGGCAGGAGATTAGTTGGCCTTACAGCTTGACATTAAGGCTCTGATAGAGAGAATGCAGGAGAGATGAGGCTTATAACAATTCAAAGACAGGAGATCCAGAGGCTCACTAGTGACTGGTTCTCTTTGGGGTAGATAATAAAATTGCAGTAGGTCTGTTGAGCCTAGTACACACTGCTAGTTTTTTTTTTTGTTTGTTTGTTTTAAATCTTTCAACCCAGGGGCTGAACAATAAAAACAAACTGAAGAGCTTGGGAGGAGATCCTGCACTAACAATCCGATGTTGGTACATCATTCTCCCCTTCTGTTCTATTGTGTTCTGACAGGAGGACGCCTGCCAGGGCACCCTGATGGGCAGACCTTTTTTGGTCATGCCCCTTTCGCCCAGCTTCTGTCGGACCGGCTGCAGTACACATGGGACAAATGTCAGCTGGTTTCTATTGAACTGGCTGATGCCGCCTGACATTCAGCCTGTGTGTACAGGGCTTTACACCTACATTTCTGTTTAGTTCTAAGCTGTTGCTGATAGAACCTTGTAAAAAAAAAAAAAAAAATCCTATATTCGCTGAATGAGCGGAGCAGTATTAAAGTGGCAGTAAAGACCGCTATAAATGGAGATTTATATATATATTATGGTGGGTTATGCCTTAATTGGCTAGTATGCACAGCATTAGTACATTATGGCAGACTTGCCTGTCATAAAGTGTCCTTCAGCGCAGCACTGGGATTAATCCGGCAGGCCCCCGGTGCTTCCATCTTTAACCGGTGTGCCTTCAGCCATTTGATAGGCCAGGCTGCGATGATGCCACTCCTGTGCATTCGCATGGGAGTCACATCGCCGCAGCACTGATCGGGGTCGTAAATATTAGCTGGGCTGCGCGGCTCAATGAACATGACAGGCAGAAGGATGCATTTATGGCAGAAGAGACCATTAGGGTCTCCTCTGTCATAAATACCCTGCTTGTCAGCCATTTGTTTAAAAAAAAAAAAAAAAAAAAAACCCATTATTTTTTATACATCATGGGACACAGGCTAATATTGATTACCTACTGGGTTAAACGCCATCTATAGGTAAACGGACACTGGTAGACAAAGTCTTAGACAGGAAGTGATCCCCCTATATAACCCATCCCATACAGGAAGTGTATCAGGTGTTTTTTTTTTTTTTTTTAACCAGTGTCTGCAAAGTGGATGGGCACGTTTGAGACCTCTGAGCTCCAGGTCTTTAGTCCCACAAATGATTCTTGAATGAAGAGATTGACCGATCAGATCCTTTTGAGACAGGCTCAATATGCTTAGATAAATGGTACCCGAGCCTTGCAAAGAAGACACTAGATCCTGTGAATTTTAGCCTGTAATGCGACCTCCAGGCGCTGGACCCTGCGTAGTGAAATCCTGGCCACTACAAAGCTAAGACTTTCCTGTAGGGTGCTGTACAGGTCCAAGGGAGTTGACCCTAAACATGTAAAGGGTACTCAGTCCTTGAAGGTCCTCAAGTGACAGGAACCCGCCGTGATGGGTGAAGATTGGGCTCTTAGTTTCTAAACTGCCCTGTGCCTGGATGGGTAATTGACCCCTCCCCTATTTACTTATTGTGGGGTGTCCCAGTGATTGTAACAATCGGTCAAGCTAGCTAGAGGCTGGACACTTGTGTGTGGTCACCATACGGAGGAGTTCTGGACTAGCGGTGGGTGTTTGCAAAGTAAATTTCTTGCTTGTGTCTGGCTGTGTTTTTTTTTTTTTTTTTTTTTTTTTATATATACCCATATGCTGACGCACGATGGTGCACCATTTCGCTTCTTGGTTCGCCATGACACACGTGCGTTCACGAGCACTGCTGTGCTCAGCAGTTTGTTTGGCGGCCATGGCGTACGTGGCTTCGCCATAGGAGTCATGCGCACTCGAAGCCGTGCATGTGCCGTAGCCTAATCTGGGTGCACGAAGATTTGTGTCATATGCGAATACAGCTGTGCCCGTTTGCTGGCACCGCGCACTTATACGTAGAATGTCTCGGTGCACATATTTAAGTTGTGTATGTCAAGCATGCGGTGCTTCCAGAAGGTAGCTGTAGGACACGTGAATAAAGACAGATGGGTTAACGCTAAAAATTGAAAATAGTACAGTCTTTTCACTGAATTACCCAGCATTCTATACTGAACTTGAATAAGTGCCACAAACAGAATTATAGAACCCCACTTGGGTAAGTATGGCATAGTCTATGGAAGATGTTATCCCCTGGAGTTCTAGTTCGGAGAGATGTTTTTGCCTGCAAATCATTTGCTTTTATGGAATGTTCAATCAACCATAAGCCTTTTTTCTTTACCTTCTAAAATTACATATTTGCACTTGAACCAATATATGCTCTTTTACCATTGACTACGTCCCTTTTACCTTTTTTGGTGTTTTTGACATCTCCAGTCTCTTGATAATAACAAAATGCTCGTTCTCTCTAAGGCCCCTTTCACACGATCAGACCGTTCAGGTCCGCCTGTCAGTTTTGACGGCGGACCTGAACGGGCGCCCCCTGTTAGCCTATGGAGCGATGAATGTCAGCGGAGACATGTCCGCTGACATCCGACCCCGTCCGATCCGCTAAAAGCAGACGGATGGCCCTACGTCCGGATTTGTCGCCATCTGATCGGGTGAGATCTGACGAAAATGGACAAGCTGTCCGTTTTCATCCGATCCCTCCATAGGGAGCAGCTGCGCCTGACAAGCCCCTCCCCGCTCAGTGAGCAGAGAGGGACCTGTCATCCACCGGCTCAGCGGAGATCAACGGAGAGGCGGGCTCTGTGGAAACTGAGTCCGCCTCGTGTGAATGAGGCCTTATGTGTTTAAAAAACAAAAACAAAAGGCCAAACAATCAAATCTGCACTGCATTTTGTTTGAGTGTGAGAAGTTCTGGAATATGAAGCAGAAATTGGTTTGAGGTCAGCTGTGTTCTTGTTTGGATGGTCTACAACAAAGTGGGATACTTTTTGTCTGGTTAACCATTTCCTGCCCAAACTATAGCAGAATGACGGTTGGGCGGTGGTTCTGTTATCCTGATTAGACATCATATGACGTCTTTCAGGATAACGTGCTGTCATGCAGCGTGGGGATCGGTGGTGCTGTGTGTCACACTGAATGCGCTGATAATCAGCAAATTGATACCTCTCAGGGAGGTGCCCATCAGCTGTCAGTCTGTGCTCCATCAGTAATGCCTGTCAGTATCTCCTCATCAGTGCCACCTATTAGTGCCCATCAGTGAAGGAGAAAACAACATTTTTATTACAAACTTTTTTTTTTCTCAAAAATGTTGGTCTTTTTTAGTTTAGCAAAAAATAAAAACCGCAGATGTGATCAAATACCACCAAAAGAAAGCTCTATTTGTGGGAAGAAAATTATAGTTTGGGTGCAGTGTTTGACCGCGCAATTGTAATTCAAAGTGTGACAGCACTGAAAGCTGAAAATTGTCCTGGGCAGGAAGGGGGGCAAGTGCACAGTATTGAAGTGGTTAAAAAGTGAACTTGTCAGGATTTATGGCCAGGTCAATCTAATATTTGTATATTAGCTTGTCTTGTCAGACTTCCTTTATCATAGTGGAAGCTTAAAGTATAACCAAGACCCCTTTCTCACTGGGGCGTGGGCTCCGCCGTCGGTAAAGCACCGCAATTTTTGTGATGCTTTACCGCCGTTTTTGGCCACTAGCGGGGTGGTTGTATGGAGTGAAGAAGTGGAACACCTCTCAGGTTTCTATTGCTGTGTACCATTAGGGAGATTCACCCTCTATTCTCTGTCCTGTTTGCTACAATCTCAAATTTTAGGATGTCACCAGTACAGGAATAGAGGGAAAATCTTCCAGTGGGGACACTAGCTCTGGTGACAACCAGGTTGATTAAGGAGACAGAGGAACTGCATTTTAATGTAACATTTCCTGTGGGGACTTATGACAGTGTGAGCAGCTGCAATGGTACATTTACCATTGTAGGATTGGTGATTGTGCAGGAGTTGTCTTATTTATAATCTCACTGTACCAATTGAAGATGTTTCTTCAGGGCCCATTTACACTGAAAGGGACTGCTGCAGCACATTAAACCACAACCATTTTCCTGATTAGAGCCTTGCAAGTGCAGCACATGCTTGATAATTACAAAGTAAATCCCATTAAGGTTCATGTTGCACTTGGACACAGCCATAGAAACAGCTATTTCTTCAGAAAGTAAAGTAATCTGCAACAAAGGTTGGTAAAATCCCTGCAATGTACATAGACAAAACAGAGACAAAGACTTAAGAGAAAAAAATAAGTGGAGTTACTCTTTTACTTTACATAATTATGGTTGGGTTTTCTTTTACATAGTTATGGTTGGGTTTACTGTTGGTGTCAAGCTGCTCTTATAGCCACACAGCCATCAGTAAGATTCAAAACTTTCCTAGAAAATGATAGCGGAATCTGGAAATTTGTTGGCTGCTGTTTTGATTCTGTAAAGCTCAACTCAAGGGGAAAAAAAAAATCTCCTTGGCAGGTGGGGTCCTCCTTGTACTGCAAACACAGTCATGCCAATGTATGGTGTGCTGGTCTATGCATGCACAGCACACTGGGGTTGATTTACTAAAACTGGAGAACTCAGAATCTGGTGCAGCTGTACATTGTAGCCAGTCAGCTTCTAACTTCAGCTTGTTCCATTAGCCTTTGACCATAAGGTCTCATCCTTCACATTTTTTATGGTGGTCTGTCCTTAAGCCTTATATAAAAATGACAAGTCATATTTGTGGATTGGTCTAAGAATTAGTATTAGTATTTTTATTTTTTTTTTCGTAATTACAATTCTATGATATAAAATCCAAAAGCAGTAATGGAGGCCCAGTGATTGATGAGGAAACCTGACATTGCAAGGTGGTCAGGAACAGAGAAGCTATATGATGCCAAAAAGGCATGGTTTGGAATAGTTGACCTAGGAAAAATTGACAATAGAGTATTATAAAGTGTGTTTTTTTTTTTTCTTTCTAATTATACGGGGAACTAACGAGCGCCTAAATTGGGCAAGCTCTGACACATCACCAGAGCAAGCTGATGGTTCTAGATATAGATGACCTTTAAGTGATTCGGTGTTACATCTGGAATTCTGTAAACTACATGTTGTAGCACAGCCTCTCTGCATTCCAAACATAGCTTTTTCCTGAGAACAGCTGCTTTTGGCTAAAAAATAGTTATCAAAATAGTGAAATATTTAGCACAAAGCAAAGAAATGTGGTTTAGTGTTGCTTCAGTACAAGACGTTCAGAAAAATGTGTTGGCTGTGACTGAATTGGTCTAGAATTATTAGATTACAATGAGACTATTTCAGGTTTGTCATGGGAATTTTCTTAGGTTTGTTTTTGACAATGATAAATAAACAATACTTTCGCGCCTTTGGTCTCGCTTCCCTGATGACGTTCACAAACGAAACGTACGTCGGAGCGGTACGTGGTCACATGTCCAGATTCGTCCCACCTACTTCCCGATTAGCTGGTTAGCTAGACGCACGGAGTGGAACGCACGCCGCATGTGCGATGTGATGCGAAGGGTTCCTGACTCTACACACCCTGACATGCGAGCAGTCCCAGTGCCGGGTAGGCACCGTCCAATGTAAGAGGCCATTTGGCTATTTTATTGTTCTCTAATTTTATATATTAAACGGTTTTACGCTATGAGGATTCCTTTTTGTTTCTCATATTTTCTATCCTGAATGAATGGGACGGGAGGGTTCAATGCCTAAAGCACCATCCAGCCTTCCAGCCTTCATGTGAACAGGCACAATCCTGTACAAGCACTAATGACTTTCTTTTTAGTTAAAGAAGTCATTGGTATCTGGTAAGCAGATATCTATTACCTTCAGGTGTTTTTCCTCTTGGGTGACGGAACCTTTATATCAACGCTTAAATTGTTGCATTTGTGAGGATCCATGTGTCCGCTGTGATGTTGGTTTCAACTGTTTTGCTCTGATTTCTTCAATGGATTGGGACTATTAGACATCACGATTTATTCATTTCACTTGCACTAATTTTTTTCACTGGATTCTTTATTTACTATTTTTTATTGCATTTTGTATTTATATTTTTGTAACACAATCATGTGTTTGTGTTATCACTAGTTCAGCATAATCAGCACCGCTCAGTTCACTGAGACTGATTTGGTTAGTGAGTGCATTTAACGGCAGAAACATATGTTTGTTAGGTCTCTAGCGCCCCCTATTACACACCATTGTTTTTGACAATACATCTGCCTGGGTCATTTAATAAGACTGGGCAATGGATTGCAGTCATATATAAGTTGATTCCTCCACAGGTGACTGTAGATGTACAGCTGTTTTAGTGCCTAGCAGTATTGGCTGCATAATTACATTTTTGCAGACACCAAAATTAACCACTTCTGGACTGCCCTATAGCAGATTTAATGTTACAGCGAAAGCTGATCTGCGAGCACTGGATGTCCGCCAGCACCTGCCGATTATCTGTAAAATGCACAGAACGGAGATCTGCCTAAGTAAACGAGGCAGATCTCCATTCTGAAAGGGAGGGGTGGATTTTGTGTCCCTGCAAAGGACCTTCATCTAGTAAAATCAGTGCATGCAGTACACACAAACACTGACTAGGCAAACAGTTAACACTTTGATCACCCTAGATGTTTAACCCCTTCCCAGCCAGTGCCATTAGTACAGTGCGCGTATTTTTGCACTGATCACTGTATTAGTGCCACTGGTTCCCCACAAAGTGTCAAAAGGGACAGTTCTGCTAGAAGTCGCTGATTGCTGCCATTACTAGTTAAAAAATGAATAATTCCATAAATATATACCATAGTGTGTAGACGCTGGAACGTTCCTGTAAACCAATCGCTATATGCTGATTGGGGTTTTCGTTTTTTACCAAAAACTTGTAGCTGAATACATATTGGCCTAAATTTTTGAAGAAATTTGATCTTTTTTTTTTTTACATTTTTATTGTATATTTTTTTTAGCAAAAAGTAAAAAAAAATTTTTTCTAAATTGTTCGTATTTTTCTTTTTCATACATCATGGAACACAGAGTCAGGCTAATATTCATTACCTGCTGGGTTATACTTCATCATCAGGTGAATGGACACTGGTAGACCAAAGGTCTTCAGACAGGAAGAGATCCCCTATATAACCCCTCCTATACAGGAAGTACTTTAGTTTTTGTTTACAAGTGTCTGCAAGGTTTGTTTGAGCTCTCTGAGCTCCAGGTCTCTAGTCCCACAAATGGTTCCAAAATGGATTGACCGATCAGATCCATTTGACACAGTCTTTTATGCTTAGATAAATGGTATCTGAGCCCCGCAAAGAAGACTCAAGATCCGGCGAGGTTTTGCCTGTAATGTGGCCTCCGGACGCTGGACCCTGCGGAGTGGAAATCCTGGACACTACAGCGCTAAGGCATTTCCTGCGGGGTGCTGTACAGGTCCAAGGAAGTGGACCCTAAACATGAAGAGGGTACCCAGTCCTTGAAGGTCCAAGTGACAGGAACTCGCCGTGAATGGTGAAGATTGGCCTTAGTTTCTAAGTGGCCCTGCGCCTGAACGGGTAAGTGATACACCTTTATTTTATTATTGTGGGGTGTCCCAGTGATTGTAACAATCAGTCAAGCTAGCTAAAAGCTGGACACCTGTGTGCGGTGATCATATGGGGGAGTTCTGGGCTAGCTGTGGGTGTTTGCAAAGTGTACCTTTTTTGCTTGTGTCTGGCTGTTTTTTTACCTGTATGATGGTGCATTACGGTGCGCCATTTCGCCTGGGTTCACCATGGCGCAAGTGAACCGCTGTGCTCAGCAGTTTGTTTGGCGGCCATACCGCACATGCACAGTAGTCTTTATCTGGGCGCACGAAGATTTGCATCGTACGCGAATACAGTCACGCCCGTTTCCCGAGACCGCACACGTACAGAACGTTCCGACATACACCCTACTAATATTAAGCTGTGTAGGCCAGGCATGTGTTCCAGAAGGCAGCTGTGGGACACAGAGCAGGCTCTGAACAGACACTTGCAGTGGTTCATTTTTCCTTACCCAGGTCACGTGAGTCACCAGGTGTTGCTTGGCAGGCTAAAGGTGCTTAGCAGGATTGTTGCATAGCGGCTTGGTGAGCCCTATTAAAGGGTCTCCCTTCTGAGGTGTTTTAATACTACACCCAAGTACTCTGTTTGTGGCTATTAAATGTCTTCCAAAAAGAGGAGTGGGACTAACACCACAGTGAAGGGCACACCTATGTCGTCGATAGTTCCTGATTAACCTAGTCATATCCTTAGTGTTGTATCCCCTGAAGGACCAGGGGCTTCCAGGCAACCTGAGCTGCAGCGACTATCTGGTATTGTGCCTACAGTCAACGCTGCTGCTTCACCCTTTATCACTAAGGATGAACTATCCTCAGCCCTGTTAGAGCACAGGATTGCTGGCATGATTGCCTCCATCCCGCAGGGTGGCAGGAAGTGTGACAGATCCCCCTAGTCTGGAGCAGGAATGGGTTGAGGATGGGGGAAGAGCTTAAAGCTCAGGATTTGGTGGAATGCCCGGCAGAAGAGTCTGCTTCCGAGCAATCTGGACAAGAAGATATCTAGTCAATGTCTGCCTCTTTCGCAGAGGCTTTTGATCCTGGCTCTGACCAAAATGGTTTGTTCTGCCTTTGTTGCCTCTTGCAGCGGTCACTGAGCCCCCCTGGTCCTCTTTGGGATCTCTGAGGCCTCTTCAGGTCACACAGACTTTCCCTCTACACCCCATGTTGGAACAGGTGGTGTACACTGATTGGGAACATCCTCACAGAACTTTTGTTCCTCCTAAGAGTTTTTCCCTTTTTTTTATATCCCATGGAAGAAAAGTTTGTTAAAAATGGAGCATGCCAGCCGTAGATGCGGCAGTTTCCTCCTTAAACAAGAACATAACTTGTCCGGTAGATAACGCACAGGGCTTGAAAGACCCTGTTGACAAGAAATTGGGGGTGTTATTAAAGGCTTCCTTTTCTTTGGTCAGTTCAGCTATTCAGCCAGCTGTTGCAGCAATTGGTATTTGCCAGTCCGTAAAGGATCAGGTGAAACGGCCAGATAGGCCTAACCAGGAGGATGATCTGCCTGAAAGTAAGACCGATATTCCTCAAGCGCTGTGTTTTGCTGTTGATGCTTTAAAGCAGGGAACTACGGCCCTCCAGCTGTTGTGGAACTACACATCCTATGAGGCATTGCAAAACTCTGACATTCACAGACATGACTAGGCATGATGGGAATTGTAGTTCCTGAACAACTGGAGGGCCATAGTTTGGAGACCCCTGCTTTAAAGGATTCAATACAGCAGGTTTCTCATCTGGCTCTACTGTCTGTACATATGCGCAGACTTTTATGGCTTAAGAACTGGTCAGCCGAGCTTCCTTGTAAAAAGTTATTAGCAGGTATCCTGTTTTATGGGGAACGTTTATTCTGTGATAACTTGGACAAATATATCCAAAAGATTTCCGGAGGGAAGAGTTCTTTACTTCCTGTGAAGAAAAGCAGCAGACGTCCCTCATTTAAAAACCCAGGGACTACTTCCTCAAACGTCTCAGCGTCAGGGCAGTTCTGCCGCCAACAGGACACTAGGGTCAGGGGCAAGCTGCAAGGCTGGGGACCAGAAAAGGCCCTCGGTCCAAAATTCTTCTAAACCCAGCACCAGGCCCTTTTGAGGGGACACCCCCACTCCATTGGGTGGGGGGAAGGCTGCTGCACTTTGCGGACATTTGGAAAACAACAATTCAGGACGAGTGGGTCACCTCAATTATATCTCACGGTTACAAGCTGGAGTTGCGGGGGGTTCCCCCTCAGAGGTGTTTCTATGATCCAGCGTTCCCTCGGATCCTCCAAAAAGAAAATTATTGCTTCAGGCACTACATTATCTAGTGCATCAAGGAGTGATTGTAGAGGTTCCTGTATTCAAAAGGGGCACAGGGTTTTACTCAAACCTGTTTACGGTTCAGAAACCAAACGGGGACGCAAGGCCCATTTTGGAACTAAGGTTCCTGAACAAGTATCTATTGTTACGGTCCTTTTGGATGGAGTCTGTCCGCTCAGTAGTAACCTCACTCCAGAGGTGAGCCTTTCTAGCCTCCATCGATAGAAAGGACGCGTATTTACACGTACCTAAGTTTCAGACTCGGAGGTTCCTACATTGTGCAGTAGAGGAACGTCATTTTCAGTTTGTGGCTCTACCCTTCGGGCTTGCTACAACTCCCCGGGTGTTCACAAAGGCCCTAGCACCAGTACTGGGTCTTTTAAGGGCCCAAGGGATCTTGGTGTTCGGGTATCTGGACAACCTGCTCAGAGATCACTCAGTACAGGCTCTAGAACAGAGCATAATATACACAGTGCAGTATTTGAAAAGCTTAGGCTGGATCCTAAATACCGAAAAGTTAGCCTTGAGACCAGCTTATGTAGGTCTGATCCTAAACACGGTCCAAGCAAGAGTATTCTTGCCTCCTGTAAGGATCTGTACCCTGATAGATGAGGTGCGTCAGATAAAGGGGCATCAGACAACCCTCCATTCGGCTCTGTATGAGTCTTCTAGGGAGAATGGTATCCCCCTTCGAGGCAGTGCCCTATGCTTAGTTCCGTTCCAGGCCCTTACAACAAGACATCTTGTTGGCTTGGAGGAAGAAAAGCCCTGGATTATCCAATGTGCTTTTCTACTTAGGCATGCTTAAGCCTAAACTGGTGGTTGCAGGATCCGAACCTGCGAAAGGGAAAATCCTTTCTCACGGTAACTTGGAGGGTACTGATTACAGATGCCAGTCTCTCAGGCTGGGGAGCGACCCTAGACGGGCTCACAGCTCAGGGGAAATGGTCAGGGACAGAGCAGACCCTGCCCATCAACGTCCTAGACTTACGGGCAGTACGTCTGTCCCTACGGTCCTGGACGGAGGAGCTTGAGGACTGGCCCCATCAGGGTTCAGTCCGACAATGCCACGGCAATGGCTTACATAAACCACCAAGGCGGTACCAGGAGTCGTTCAGCTCTGAAGGAGGTGAACTACATACTAGCCTGGGCAGAGGGATATATGCCAATAATATCAGCAGTCCATATCCCAGGAGTAGAGAACTGGAAGGCAGATTATCTCAGCCGCCAGCAGATATGCCCGGGGGAATGGTCCCTACACCCAGAGGTGTTCCAGGAAATTTGCCAACGTTGAGGATGGCCAGTGTTCGACCTACTGGCACCCAGGTTTAACAACAAACTACAGCAGTTTGTGTCTCGATCAAGAGATCCTCTGGCAATTGGAGCAGATGCTCTGATAGTTCCATGGAGCCAGTACTCCCTGGTTTATGCTTATCCCTCCCCTTCCACATTTGTTGCACAGGATTCGGAGAGAGGTGGTTGCAGTCATTCTGGTGGCACCAGCCTGGCCCAGAAGGCCCTGGTTCCCGGAGATTGTGAGACTGACAATCGACGGGCCATGGACGCTTCCACATCGCCCTGATCTACTGTCCCAGGGTCCTATATTCCACCCCAATTTACAGTCTCTAAATTTGATGGCATGGCTATTGAAGCCAGGGTGTTAAAGAACCGTGGCATCTCAGGAACAGTGTTGTCTACTCTAGCGAATGCTAGAAAAACTGTCACTAGGAAGATTTATCATAATGTCTGGAAGTCTTTTATATTGCTTGGTGTGAAGCCAGAAAATTGCATCCTCGGAAATATGTGATTGGGAGAATTCTCTCTTTTCTACAGTCAGCTGTGGAAATCAAATTGGCTTTAAGTACAATCAGGTCAGGTTTCGGCCCTATCAGTATTCTTCCAAAGGCCTTTAGCCTCCCGTTCACTGATCCAAACCTTTATGCAAGGGGCAACGCGCTTGCTTCCCCCCATTAGGTCACCTATGTGTCCCTGGGACTTGAACTTGGTGCTGTCTGTGTTACAGAAACAACCAATTGAACCTATTAAGGAAATTCCATTAGACTTGCTGCCACGCAAGCTAGCCTTCCTGATGGCTATCACCTCGGCTAGAAGGGTGTCGGAGCTGGCGTCCCTTTCATGCAGGGAACCGTACTTGATCCTTCACCATGACAGAGTCGTGTTACGACCTGCTTCATCCTTTTTGTTCAAGTGGTTAACAAGTTCTCCAAAACTGGTATAAAGGGTTTGTCGAAAGGGAGCTCAACTGTGACCCTGACATCACCAATGGGCGGCATCATAATCAGTGAATGTTATACTACAGAAAGGTGTTGGAGGCTGTAGACATGTTACAGGAGATGATTAGACTGTAGACATGTTACCGAAGATGGCAAGAGACTGCAGACATGCAACAGGAGATAATTAGAAACTATGAGCATGCAACAAGAGATGGTCAAACTAGAGACATTCTACAAAAGAAGGTCAGAGACTGTGGGCATGCTATAGACCTTTTAGGAGATTTTTTTACTGTTTTAGTCGTAAAATGGAGGCATGTTACATACAACTGCTACTTTACAAACAAATTTTTCTACATTTGTTCTTCATACCACTATCTTAAATTACTTTTACATTTGACATTTCTGTATTATATAAAAAAAAAAGAGATCCATAAGAGGGAAGGGATGGACAGCACAGAAAAAAGCCGAAATAACAAAGCAACCCACTTTACTACTAGAAGCCAGTCAAAATATTACTGGCTTAAGTAGGCACTAAAAAACAGACCACTATCTGCAGGGCCTCTGAGGGCTGCACAATAAGTTCCAAAGGGCAGCATGCAGCCCTGGGCCACAAGTTGGGCACCAGGGGTTTACACTAGAGCTGTGCGATTAATCGTTAAGAATCCAAATTGCGATTCTTTTCCCTTCCCGATCTTCAAAACACCATGTCATGATTTTTTCTAACGTGCAGAGAGTTCTCACAGCTGAAAAAAAACAAAAACCAGGCAGCCTGGCAAGTTTTATCACAACATTGCGGATAAGTAAACAAAGTAACTTTTCTTCTTAGATCAAAGGAATGCACTTCTGTGTGTAGGTGAGGGAAGTTTAACCACTTAAACACTAAACCTTTTTTCTGGCACTTGCTGCTTACAAGTTAAAATCCATATTTATTGCTAGAAAATTGCTCAGTGCCCCTCCCCCTCTCTCTCATGGTTGGCTCAGTGGCTGTGATGTACAGCAGCGGGAGCCAATGAGAAGGCAGAATCCCTAGAGAGGAGAGCTGAGTCGAGGAATGCTGCACAAAGAAGGTCTGTTACCCTCATGCATAGAATGCATGAAGGTAAAAAAAAAAAAAAAACCTTGAGCCTTTACCACACTGGTGTTTACTACGGTATTTTACCGAGCTGGGTTTTTTCTTGGGACTTATGCTTGCACGAGTTGGGGTATGTGTAATGCTGGGATGGTTAGGGTGTCTTTATTGTTTTTATTGCTATCGCTGGTGTCTATTCTCTGGGGGTTATTTACGAAAGGCAAATCCACTTTGCACTACAAGTGCAAACTACAAGGGCAGAGTGCACTTGGAAGTGCAGTCGGTGTAAATCTGAGGGGTAGATCTGAAATAAGGCAGAGCTCTGCTGATTTTATCATCCAATGATGTGCAAGCTTAAATGCTGTTTTTTTTATCTCCCTTGCATGTCCCCCTCGGATCTACAGCGACTACACTTCCAAGTGCAATTTCAAGTGCACTTTGCACTTGTAGTACAAAGTGGATTTGCCTTTTGTAAATAACCCCTATATGTTAGCAGCATACTTATGGTCATAGTTATGCAGCAATCTACTACTGCACTGACTAACTGGTGCACTCTCATAGTTATATTACCGTATCTGTCCTCTATAGGTGTACACATGGCCACCCGGCCCACATTTTGCATTATGATTTCTCTATGGCTAGGTTGAACTTTCTAATGTGGAATGTCCATGGTTTAAGAGATAAGCTGAAACGCAGAACAGTCTTGCCCTTTCTTAAAGGTCAGAAGGCGGATGTGATTGTGTTAGTAGAGACCCACGTGCAGGGATACATGGTGCAGGTGCTGCAGCACCCCTGGCTTGGTTGGGCGTTCCACACCAGTCAAACCACATTCCAGAGGCGTCTCAGTGCTTGTAGCCAACTCAGTGTCCTTTGAGCTTCAATCAGTAACGTTGGAACCCCAGGGTAGATATGTATTCTTACACGCTAAGATAGCAGGTAATCCCCTGTTGATCCTGGCCTGGTATGTCGTCCCCCCCTTCAACTCCACCATTCTTAGTGAGGGATCCTCTTTCATGGCTAAGCACCTTACAACACCGGCAATATGATTGGGAGAATGGGTCGGGGTTCACAGCCTCCAATGCCGGATTGGGACACCAGGTTCAGCCGCCTAATGATAAGCTATGACTTGGACACCTGGCGACACCTATATCCTAAGCGACAAGCCTACTCTTGCTTTTCTAGCTCCCACTCCACCATGTCCTGAATATATCTCACATGGCTCTCCCGTACTCTAATCCCCAGATTACAAAACACTGGGTTTGTCCCCTGAATATTATCAGACCATTCTCCCTACTGGGTTGACCTGACACCATACAACAACCCCCCTTCACAGAACTGGAGGCTAAACCCCTTCTGTTTGACCATTCTCCCTGACACGGATAGACTAGCCATGGAATGGGGGTTCTTTCAAAATAATACTGATACCTCCTCCCCCACTGACCATATGGGAAGCATTTAAAATACACGCTAGAATGCTCCTTACTGGATACATCTCCAGGTTTAGAAAAGACTCTAAGTTGACCTATATTCAAGCTACTGCTCAGTTGACTGAACTGGAGGATAGTTATGTGACATCACCCTCGCCCGCCTTAATGGCACAGTTAAAGCTTCAAAGTAGGGCAGTTGACCAGCTGTGCCAGGAGCGAGCTCGGCACAAGCTGTTCTTTAGTAAACAAAGGATCTTTGAACAGGGTGAACGTCTGGGTAAACTGCTTGCCTATTTGGCACATCTGGACTCCAGACCTCCGGTGGTTATTGCCCTACGGTCTGATACGGCCGGCATCATCACGGACCCCGCCTTGATTGTCAGGAATTTGCTGATTTTGTTCAAGAAGTATACACATCTAAGGTTAGCTATCCTCCACAGGACCTGGAAAACCTTTTTCGTGGCCTCACGCATCCTAAATTGACCAATGAAAAGGGGGATATGTTGGGGGCCCCACTTTTAACGGACGACAGTAAGCTTGCCCTTTCACATTTTGCGAAAGCTAAGGCTCCCGGCTCTGATGGGCTATCAATTAAATTTTATGCCCACTTCTTAGATACCCTAATCCCTAGACTCCTCGCTCTTTATCAAACGATATTTGAGGTCAATACCCTTGCGTGAAGCCACCGTAGTTCTCATGCCTAAGCCAAGCAAAGACCCCCACTTACCCAAATCATATAGGCCTACCTCACTATTGCAAATTGACATTAAAATATTAGCCAAAGTCTTAGCCCTACGCCTCAATAAGGTTATTCTTTCCCTTATTCACTCTGATCAAATGGACTTCATGCTAGCGAAAAACACAGCCTTTAATGCTAGACGCCTCTTTATGAATATTCAGGCTTCCCATCACCAAATAGGATCTAGAGTAATTGTCTCCCTTGATGCAGCCAAGGCCTTTGACTCGGCTGAGTGGCAGTACTTGTTGCAGTGTCTCCACTGCTTCAAGTTCTGCCCTAACTTTGGCAAATGGCTCACTATTCTTTATAATGCTCCGCAGGCCAGGGTGGTGGCTAATGGTTGAACCTCTGGCGCATTCCCTCTTTCACAGGGGACGCAACAGGGGTGCCCCATCTCACCCCTGCTATACGCACTGGCGGTGGAACCCTTGGTGGTAGCACTCAGGGCACACCCGGGTATGCACAGGCTGAGAAGAGGGTGGAGCTATATGCCAACAACTTGATACTGTATCTCCCAGACACTGGCCCCTCCCTCCAGACGGCCCTGCAGATTATCGAGAACTTCAGTAGGTTCTCAGGACTCAAAATGAATTGGGACAAGTCTCAGATCCTTCCCATGGATGTATTCCATCCGTCAAGGGAACAGGCCAGTTTGCCCCTAGTTAGAGTAAATGCCCTTAAACACTTGGGAATACACATTTCCCGGTCCACGGCCGACTTCATCTCCCTGAATGTGAAGCCTTTAATTCCGCTCAATAAATCCAAACGTGGGCTAGATTGCCGGTGGGGGTGATGGGGCACATAGGCCTAATGAAGATGATACTGTTGCCTAAAATCTTATATGTGCTGTGGCATTCTCCAATATACATTCCATTTAAGTACTTCAAAATCATGGACACACTCCTACAATCCTTTATATGGGGGCTGGGCAGTATTGTTGGATCCCAAGCAATGCCCTCTGGGCCTATTTCCCGATACCAGAATAGACAAATATATGCTCCAATTCCTCCATGAAACATTATTTGCAGCGAGAAAGCTAATAGCCCGGAATTGGATCCTGGTGGGTTCCCCTATGCTAGCTGCCTGGCTTGCTGAAATCAATAACACCTTACCCTACAAAAAGGTGATTTACATAAATAGAGGTTGCCCCGGCAAGTATAATAAAATCTGGGATAGATGGTTACAATCCTCTTCAACTTGCACCTCTTAGTCTGTCTGGTACTCCATATATTGGTACAGTCTAACCCTCTTTCTTATGTTGTCTGTATGTCTATATATGCAATGTATGGTTATCAATTCATATGGAAATAATTGACACCAGTTCTACCTCTTCTTTTTTTTTTTTTTTTGTTAATTCTTATAATTGGTTTATTGGGTTGTGAGACTCCCCATTATAAACATTGCATTGTACAGTTGTCCTCTATAAATCTTTTGTACAAGACTCTGTGGGCGGGATGACGCGGTGCCTGGACTGACATTGGTGACGTCAGCAGAGAGCAGACTTCAGTCTGCTCCTAAAATAAAAAAGTGCATCAATATTTTTTTTTTAAAATTAAAAAAAAAAACATTTGAAAAAAAAAAAAAATTAACTTACCTGAAACCCCTGTTGCTAGGCAGTCTTCCTAATCTGCCTCTTCCTATTCCGCGGCACTTCCTCCTCTTTGGCAAGCGGCCCCATTGCCTTCTGGGACGTGTGTGTGTCCCAGAAACCAACGGGGCCATTCACAAACCGCCGCGTGGCTCGCACATGCGCAGTAGGAAACTGGCAGTGCAGCCGCAAGGCTCCACTGCCTGTTTCCCTTATTTAGGATGGTGGCGCCGGCAGCCGATCCATTGGACGGATCGGCCTGGGGGGGGGGGGGGGGGCGACATCGTGGGCTCGCTGGACAGGTAAGTGTCCTTATTAAAAGTCAACAGCTACAGTGTTTTTAGCTGCTGACTAAAAAAAACAAAAAACGGCCAGAACACCCCTTTAAAAAAAATATATAATGTTTGGGGGCTCTAAGTAATTTTCAAGCAAGAAATGCTGTGGTCTTTTTTTTTTTTAACATGTATGTAAGAAATGTCAGAATTCACCCAGAGTGGGGGTGGTTAAAGGACTAGTTCACCTTTATTTTCATGATCTCTTTCTATGAGCTCTAAAACAACTTCTTGTAATTAACTAATTCCTTTCTTCCTTTTCTGATATGACTCATTTGGTGCAAGCTAGGTTTTTCTTTCTGCTGGTTTAGAAAATTTCAGATCCGCCACCAAGTTCAGTATTTGTCATGCTTACGAATGCTCAATAACAGAGGAATGTCTTGCGATTATAGACCACAGAAGAATAAAAACACATTGTTCCAAATATCCATCTGTCATAAGCTGAAAACAAAATCCCACTGATCGTGAATGCTTTTATGTAGGCAAAAGAAATCAACCTGAGAGACTCTTATCATATGGAAAGATAAGGGGCAAAAATAGGGAAAACTATTATACTGGTGAAAGCAGTTGTGAATATGATGCATTTATGACTCAATATTTATTCAAAGGTAAAGTTATGCTTTAAAAGATAAGAGTCACAAAATAGTTCCTTTGCAGGGTTTATCTCCCCTTAGATAGACTGCAGAAACAACTTAATAACGTAATGTTGCTAAAGATTTTGTGATGGATAGAGTGTGTGTATGTATATACATGTGTGTGTGTGTATATATACATATGTGTGTGTGTGTATATATATATAAATTTGGAATGAGCTGCAAGGACAGATGTGGTTAAATGTGATTTTGTGGCACCTTTTAAAGTCATGCGACTTATCATTTTAACTGCAGCTTTCAGTTTCCAATATATGTATTTTGTTTAACGGTCTCCCAGGCAATGACCAACCCATTCCCATATACAGTAATAGATAAAAAGGTCTGTTTTACATTAACTGTATATTAGTCTGACATATGCTTTGCAGTTAGACTGTGAACCATGAAAACTGCAAAGGTTTTGACATTTGAGACAAAGAAACAAAAGCAAGATGGCTATAAACTGTAATACAATGTCATAAATGGTGAAGCTGCTATTCCAGTATTTAAAGGGGATCTGTCATGATAGAAATATGGGACCAGCCATTGCTTAGGCAATCAGAGGATTAGAGGGTTACTCATGTTTGACCACTGGGGTTGATTTAGGCTGGGTTCACATATGTGCATCCGCGGGTCCATACCTGGGGTCTGGTGCGTGTCTGTTTACTGGTTCAGGTGCGATTCAGGTTCAAATTTTTGCCTGAATTTGTACCTGAACTGGACACAAACATGCATAGGACCCTTTTTTAATCCGCTCCGCGGCCGACCCGGACCTATGTGAAATGGTTCTGTTGAGAGCCGGTCATACTCGCCTGTCATGCGAATTGGATGCAGGGAAATTCACATGAAAGTCGCATATATGTGAACCCGGCCTCACTAACTGGACTGGACAGTGCAAAATCTGGTTCCGCTGTGCATGGTAGCAAATCGGCTTCCAAAGTCATCTTGTTCAATTAAGCTTTGACAAAAAAAATAAAATCTTGAAACAGCTTTCTATGAAGAGCTGCAACAGATTTTTCACTTTCCAGTTTTAGAAAATCAAACCAACTGAGGCAAATTTTGTTCTAGAATAGATTTAAAAGTCCATCAAAGTAGGGCGAAAATGTATTTATTATTTTATGATACTTAATTATGAGGTCTTATACAGCACGTCTCACACAGGGCATCTTTGCATAGAATAAATTCATGAATGGTGTGCATACAGAACTCTCCCACTATAACCTAATTGGGCACTAGCATATTAAAGTAACTTCATTTTTTGCAATTGCACGTTATCTAAATACAGTAGCATAATTGCCATATAAATCTCATTATTATATTAGTAAATATTTCTAGGAATTCTTCATAGACCGCTATTACAAATCTTGTTTTCACACCATAAGGAGGCCCATATTGCTACAGATGGAATGAGCAATGAAATAATTTGGCATATGGATGGCCTTTTTGTCTTAAGTGGTTGTAAATCCTTACATATACTCAGTGAAGTGACTGGCCTCAGGTTATGTATAGTGATTAAGCAAATCCTTTTACATAAGTTGTACCTGTTTAGCTACAGTCTTTTATTCTCTACATCTCTCAAGTCCAGAATGTCTAAAGCTTGTCTGAGCTGTCTGAAAACAGGATGGAGAGCTGAAATTACACACCTCAGAGCTTAGTGAGGAGAGTTCTGAGAGCTGATTGGGGGGAAGGAACATCACCCCCCCTCCTTCACACACCACACAGAAACAAAACTGAAGCTGTCAATCACAGGCTGTGTGCTGGAGATCCCTCCAATATCACGTTTTTTATCTTTGTGTCTGGAAAACTTGTTAGAAGTGAATCAAACAGATAGCAGAGGAAGGAGGCAAAAGACAAAAATGACACTTAGTGCTCTGGATTGAGACAAGTACACACTATAGAAGGATATGCTGTGTTCACATTTCATGTCTGAGATTTACAACGACTTTATCTGCCATTTTCCGACAACTTTCTACGGCAGCTGAGAAATGTTGCAGGAACCATTGTATGCATATTCACTTTAATTATCCAGTTGTGAAAACATCTTCACATGATTTGATCTTCAAATTAAACAGGAATTGACTTTTCATGTGACTAGATATTCTTTTCATTTTTTTGAGGAAAGATTCTGAACTTCTTTAGGAAATCAACCTGTCTGTCTCCCATCTTCTGTGTGTGCGAGGCATCTGACATGTTTTACTACTGTCAGACCCAATGCAAACTTAGTGTGCTACTCAGGCTCTGTTGAAGCGGGGTGTTCATAGCTCCTTGAGCATCCGCCGCTGGGAGTGCTGGCGTAGGATGGAGCTTGTCCCAGCCCCTGCTATGGCTTATACAGAAGGAAAGGGTCCCTGTAGCTGCACATCCGTGTAGTCACTAGAATCAGTGTAAAAGTGGCAACATCAACCTGGACTCCAGCCAGGCCACGCCCCCAACATGTTGGGGGCATGGCCTGGCTGGAGTCAAGACTGAGGTTGTCACTTTTACACTGATTCTAGGGACTAAACGGATTTGCGGCTACAGGGATCCTTTGCTTCTCTTTACTACTGTCAAACTTCAGGTGACCTGGGACAGTAGGCTCAGACATCTGTCCCTAACCACAGCTAACTGTTCTGTGTGCGTCTACATGCCAACAGCAGCGGCTGCTGTTTGCCCACTGATAGCTTAAATGGCTTGAGCAGGCGCTGCTGATCGCATAACTAGGTCATTCCAGCAGCAAGAATCCGCCGGCCATGTGAAAGGGGCTGTACCCCTCTTAAGCTTTTTTCAACATTGAACAAAAAAATATCTTTTGCTCCACACAGAACAATGAGATATACAGGCAGTACAAGATGGGGTCTGTGGGTGTGCTCTTAAGTTGAATTTGTATGCAACAAAAAAAGCGTGAACTCCATGTATCATCATAGGGTGATACTGTGGATACACAAGTAGCAGTGTGCAAATGTCCCGATATAATTTGGAAAGAATTAGAGTAGAAACAAGGACTTTATAGGCACACGTGTATATTAGGTAAAAATGTGAAAGTTTTTAATAGGATAAAGTTAAAACCATTGTATACAATTAAAAACTCAATTTTTTACCTAATATACACATGTGCCTATAAAGTCCATGTTTCTACTCTAATTCTTTCCAAATTTGTATGCAAGTCGGAACAGATACATTTTTTAAGTGTGGTTCCAGCCAGAAAAAAAATGTTTTTAATTTTTTTTGGGTAGCA
This sequence comes from Lithobates clamitans, assembly GCA_037952925.1. Classification (NCBI taxonomy): domain Eukaryota; kingdom Metazoa; phylum Chordata; class Amphibia; order Anura; family Ranidae; genus Lithobates; species Lithobates clamitans. The sequence continues at coordinate 174,507 of JBBGZY010001751.1, read as the reverse complement.
TAGAGAAGGGTTAACACCTCTGTAACATTTGTTTTGCTGTCTGTCCCTGTTCAGATTTTCAGAATTCACCTCACTTTCTGTCCCTATGACAATTGGATTTTGAAAATTGTGGGTTGTTGTGGAAACAAGGATTGGTGATAAAGCTTCAGTGGAGAAACCTTGTCCCCATGATAACTCTTTACAGGAGTGAATTTCCCTTCTAAAGCCACGTACAAACGAGCGGAATGTCCGACAGAAAAAGTCTGACGGAAGCTTTTCATCGTATATTCCGATCGTGTGTGTGCCTCATCGGACTTTCTTTTTCGAACATTCTGACGGACCTAGAAATAGCACATGTTCTAAATATTTCGGACGGAACCAATTCCTATCGGGAAAACCGCTCATCTGTATGCTGTTCCGACGGACCAAAAACGACGCATGCTCTGAAGTAAGTACGAGACGGAAGCTATTGGCTACTGGCTATCGAACTTCCTTTTTCTAACCTCATCGTACGTGCTGTACGTTACCGCATTCTGGATGGTCGGACTTTGGTTTGACCGTGTGTAGGCAAGACCGCTTGATGGGAATTCCGTCAGAGTTCCGTCGGGGAAACCTTCGGAGTTTATTCCGATGGCAAAACTGGTCGTGTGTACAGGGCATTAGGGGTAGTTTTCCTTTCACTTCCTGTTGTCTCCCTCCGTTTGTAAGTAGAAGTTGTTTTTTAAGTCAGATGTTTGTGACCCAGGGACCGCCTGTACATAGACAAACACATATGTCCTGCGCCACAATGTTTAAGTGAATGGAAAAAAAAATTAAATAAAAACTAAGATCAACTGCCACCACCTTAAAAATAAAACTAAAAATACCCTTATATCAAACTAGAATCTCAATCCCTATTTGGACGAGGCGTTGTGATCAATCAAAAATGTATAAAGCATTTTTCACTGAAAATAATGCAATTCACCAAGTGTCATTAGACGTGAAGTAGTAATACAAAAAAAAAAGTAAGGCTATAAATGACATCCACAATATTCAATTTTTCTTATCAACTTCCACAAATTGATATTTCCAAACACCACCTGTGTGTAGGATACAACCACTCCTCTCTGCGAAGGTACTCACCAACCAGCATATATAAAGCAAAGCTCATCCAACAACTCCCAATTCAGTTCTCTAAAGTACAGCCAGTGCCGCTAGTTGCAGTATACAGACCGAGCAAATGGCACCTCCCTTGATCCTCCACCACATCACTTCTGGTTGCCATGTAGCCACGCTACATCAGACACCGAGCTGGAAGTGACACATCGAATGTGACACAGTGGAGGACTGGGTGAGGTGCCATTTGCTCGGTCTGTGTTCTGCAACTATCGGCACTTGCAGAACTTGAATTGAATTCAGAGTTGTTGGATGGGCTTTGTTTTATATAAGCTTGTGAGTAGGTTTTTTATTCATTTTACATAAAATGTTCATACAGTATTACGCTATGTATTTTCCCTCTTGTTTTATCAAATGTCTGTTGAGCAATCTGAGAAGGAGACAAATTGGAGGTCTGTATATTAGAAGAGAGGTGGGGGATTCCACAATAACAAAAAGCGCTATATGCCGATCATTTAAATGACAGGCATATCGAGTTGGTGAGTGCCTTACCTGTACACTACACACAGGTGGTGTTTGGAATTTTCATTTGGTGGAAGACCTGACCTCAACCCGATAGAACCCCTTTGGGATGAATTAGAGTGGAGGCTGCGAGCCAGGCCTTCTTGTCCAACATCAGTGCCTGGCCTCACAAATGCGCTTCTGGAAGAATGGTCAAACATTCCCATAGATACACTCCTAATCCTTGTGGACAGCCTTCCCAGAAGAGTTGAAGCTGTTATAGTTGCAAAGGGTGGGCCAACTCAATATTGAACCCTACGAACTAAGACTGGAATTCCATTAAAGTGCTTGTCCGTGTAAATGCAGGCGCCCCAATACTTTTGGTACTATAGGGGGTTATTTACTAAAGGCAAATCCACTTTGCACTGCAAGTGCACCTGGAAGTAAAGTCGCTGTAGATCCGAGGGGAACATGCAAAGAAAATAAAAAACAGCATTTTAGCTTGCACATGATCGGATGATAAAATCAGCAGAGCTTCCACTCATTTCAGATCTATCCCTTAGATTTAGAGCGACTGCACTTCCAAGTGCACTTTCAGTGCAAAGTGGATTTGCCTTTCGTAAATAACCCCCATAGTGTAGTTTGAACTGAACCATTTAAAGTTCCCTGAAACCTGGTGTTAGGCTTTAAACGTGTCTAAAGGGCAGCATGGCCTTGGGTGTCAGTACACAGAGGATGCCAACAATGTTGCAGTAATGGTATTATGGGCCTTAGAATATGGAAAATGAGGTAAAACGGGAATCCAAATCATTAAAACAGAACATGTAGCAGGTCACTATTTAGATGAAACATGTTACTGCCAAGTCTGTGTCCAGATTTAATTTGTTACAGTATATTTGTACTGCAAGTGCTGCAGTTTAAAAATGTTTGTCTTCAATATTGACAACCAATGCTGTGTCACACTCCAGAGACTAAATGCAAAATGCAAGCACCCAGTTGCTCGCAGGCACCTTTAACCATGCAGAATACTACAAGGTCTCATGAGCATCTCCCACTCTCTGTTCTTCACATCCTTCAATAGAGGTAGTCAGTAGAGAGGACTTGCAATGCACAAAGGAACAGGACAACCCTATTGTCTATCTTCTCTTGGTACAAACTTAATTTTATTGTGTGGAGTTTAGCGAAAAAATGGTTAAACTCCTGTAAGGGTTTTGTGGGGTTTTTTTCTTTTCTTTTGTTTGTGATTTTTTTTTTTTTAAAGTACCTGTCACCAGCCCACCAGAGTACCCGAGTACCTGTCGCTAGTCCATCAGAGTACCTGTCACCAGCTAATGAGAATACCCAAGTACCTGTCACCAGCCCATACTTCATAGAATATACGTTGGAGTGTTTGCTTTTCAAAATGGGGTCATTTTGTGGGTGTTTCGCTTGTCCTGGTGCTCCAGGACCTTCATAAGTGTGATAGGTTGTCAGGAAACTAAATGTGTAATTTGTTCTCCTAGAACGCTTGATGGTGCTCCCTGCATATTTGTCCTCTGTACGTGACCAGGCTGTGTGAAAGTCTCACATGTGGTATCGCCATACTCAGGAGGAGTAGCAGAAAGTATTTTGGGGTGTAATTTTTGCTATGTACATGCTATGTGTTAGAAGAATCTTATAAATTGACAACTTTGTGTAAAAAAGGCCAACATGCAGGGAGCACCATCAGGCATTTTAGGAGCATAAATTACACATCTAATTTAATTTCTTCCTATCACACTTTTGAAGATCCTGGAGCACCAGGACAGTGGAATTACCCACAGAATGACCCCATTTTGGAAAGCAAACCCCCAACCTTTGAGGCAACCTTTGAGGCAAAATGAGTCTTTTGAGTATGTCATGTTTTTTCCAAAAGTTTTCAGAAAACGTGGAAAGAAAATTAAAACTTATGTCCATGTTTTCCAAAAACTTTTAGGAAAAAAATGACATATTAAAAAGATTCAATATGCCTCAAAGAATATACGCTGGGGTGTTTGCTTTCCAAAATGGGGTCATTCTGTGGGTAATTTCACTGTCCTGGTGTTTCAGGACCTTCAAAAGAGTGATAGGTAGGAATGTAATTTATGCTCTCAGAACGCCTGAAGGTGCTCCCTGCATGTTGGGCCTCTGTATGTGGCCAGGCTGTGAAAAAGTCTCACATATGTTGTATATATGTCTCACATATGTGGCCATACTCAGGAGTAGCAGAATGTATTTTGGGATGTAATTGGAAGTATGCTCATGCTGTGTGTGAGAAATAACTTGTTGTTATGACAATTTTGTGTAAATAAATAAATAAATAAATAAATAAATTTCTTAATTTTCCCAACAATTGTGGGAAAAAAATTAAAATTTTAAAAAACTCACCATTCCTCTTACTAAAAACCCTGGACTGTCTACTTTCCAAAAAGGGGTAATTTGGAGGGTATTTGTACTGTCCAGACATTTCAGGGCCTCAAGAAATGAGATAGGCTGTCAGTACATTAGGTGTGATCAATTTTTAATGATTTGCATTATAGCTTGTAGACACTATAACTTTCACACAGACCAAATAATATACACTAATTTGGGTTATTTTTACCAAAGATATGTAGCAGATAGAAATGTGGCCCACATTTATGAACAAAAATTACTTATTTGCTTTTTTATAAGATTTTATAATAGAAACTAAAAAAAGTGGGGTTTTTTTGTTTATTTTCGCTCTGGTTTTTTACCTGTATCACAAAAAATAAAAAAAACTGGTGATTAAATACCACCAAAAGAAAGCTCTATTTGTGTGAAAAAAATGATAAAAATTTTGTATGGGTATATGTAATGACAGATCATGTAACACTTATGCCGTGTACACACGACCGGACTTTCCATCAGAGTAGACTCTGGCGGTCTTTCCGACGGAGTTCCGCTGAAACGAACTTGCCTACACACGATCACACCAAAGTCCGTTCGTTTAGAACGTGATGACGTACGACGGGACTAGAAAAAGGAAGTTCAATAGCCAGGAGCCAATAGCTGCCCTTGCGTCGTTTTTGGTCTCTCGGACTAGCATACAGACTAACGTTTTTCCCGATAGGGATTGAGTCCATCAGAAAGATTTGAAATATGTTCTATTTCTAGGTCCGTCAGAATTTTAGAAAGAAAAAGTCCGATGAAGCCCACACACGATCGGAATGTCCGACGGAATGATTCCGTCGGACCTTTTCTTCCGGAAAGTCCGGTCCTGTGTACGCGGCATTAGATTGCACACAGGTGGACATCATTTCACTAATTATGTGACTTCTGAAGGTAATTGGTTGCACCAGAGCTTTTTATGGGCTTCATAACAAAGGGGGTGAATACATACGCACATGCCAATTATCAGTTTTTTATTTCTGAAAAATAGTTTTATGTATATATCTTTCTAATTTTACTTCACCAACTTAGACTATTATGTTCTGATCCATCACATATAATTCAGGTTAAAAAAACATTGAACTAAAGGCTGTAATGTAACAAAATAGGTAAAAAGCCAAGGGGGTGAATACTTTTGCAAGGCGCTGTATCTGTTGCGTCTTATTTTCCGGCTTGCCATGTGAATTGGTTCATTCTCTTTGCCTCCCTTTATGCAGGCATACATTGATTACCTTGGTTGAATACAGTTTAAACTCTGTGTGATGCCTGAGTGTGAGGCTGGAGCCTGGGGATGTCCTTGGACACCTGGCTTGTTCTGGTGGCAGTGTATCCGTATAATGCAGTTAGCAACTGAGTACATGCTGTTTGAATACTGATCTGGCTGTGTAAGCTCCTAATCACTAGAACATCTCATTTTGCATGCTGCATTCAAATCTGTTCCATTTAAAGGGAGATTGGATATATACGGGGAAGAGAAACCTAGCTGGAGATAACAAGGCTTCTGATCAGCATTGGGCTTATTTTTTATTTTGAAGCTGCATTATCATTTTATAAAGCTATGTCTAAAAGAGCAGCTCCTGGCGAAAAAGTAAAGTCTGTCAATGAACTGCAAAAGTTATCAAGTAAATATTGCAATTCTGTTAAACTGCACCTGTCTGAAACTTTTTTTTTAAAGCTGAACTCCAGATATATAAAAAGCAAAACTAAATGCAGATAGGCATTTATTAATGGATCGGTATATATATATATATATATATATATATATATATATATATTCATTGTGACTAGTATAAGTACCTACATTTGACTTGGTATTGGTACAATCATTATCATTAGCAGCATCACTAGGAGAGGGAGGGGCAGGACTGTGGGACAGTCAGGTGTGCCGCATTGCCAATTTGCTGATAAGAGGAGAGCAGAGGGATGACCTAATTGGTGTGTAGCTGCTCTTTCACTGGCCAATCAGGAGTCCGGGAAGAAGAAAGAATACCATATATAGAGCTGGTGAAATTTCACAACTGAATGGACAGTAATACAAACACATTGTTTGGTAAATCATTACTGTATACGCATTTAATCAAATTAAACTGTTTAACTTCAGTTTAGCTTCAAAGTAGATCCCCAGCTCTTCACTAAGATGCAGCAGCTGTGAGCACTGTATAAAACTCAGCTACAAACAGTATATAGCGCTGTGTCCTGCAGCAGGAAGTGAATTTTCCATCTCGATCCTGGAACAAAATAAGAGTCAGACTGAGCACTACTCAGCCGTTCACAGGGAGCGTTTCATTCTATGAATAAATACAAAGCTTCCTCTGATTGACTGAGGTGGAGAGGCACATCACGATCTCCACCTCAGCCAGAGGAATCTTTGTATTCGTTCATAGAAAACAAAGCTCCCTGTGCTCAGCCTGACTTAATTTTTTTTTTAGGGAGAATGATGGGGAAGTTCCCATCCTGCTGCCGGAACACAGCGCTGTATACTTTTTGTAGCTAAGGCTACGTAGTTTATACAGCTATCACAGTTGCTGCATCTGTTAGTGAAGGTAATAGTTCATTTGGAAAAGCTTGGTCTGAACAAACAAACAAGTGCTGTCTGGTTTGTTTTAATTTCTGGGAATATACAGTATCTCACAAAAGTGAGTACACCCCTCAGATTTTTATAAATATTTTTTTTAATATATTTTCATGTGACTACACTGAAGAAATTACACTTTGCTACAATGTAAAGTAGTGAGTGTACAGCTTGTATAACAGTGTAAATTTGCTGTCCCCTCAAAATAACTCAACACACAGCCATTAATGTCTAAACTGATGGCAACAAAAGTGAGTACACCCCTAAGTGAAAATGTCCAAATTGGGCCCAAAGTGTCAATATTTTGTGTGGCCACAAATAATTTCCAGCACTGCCTTAACCCTCTTGGGCAGTGGAGTTCACCAGAGCTTCACAGGTTGCCACTGGAGTCCTCTTCCACTCCTCCATGACAACATCACGGAGCTGGTGGATGTTAGAGACCTTGTGCTCCTCCACCTTCCATTTAAGGATGTCACACAGATGCTCAATAGAGTTTAGGTCTGGAGACATGCTTGGCCAGTCCATCACCTTTACCCTCAGCTTCTTTAGCAAGACAGTGGTCATCTTGGAGGTGTGTTTAGGGTCGTCATCATGTTGAAATACTGCCCTGTGGCCCAGTCTCTGAAGGGAGGGGATCATGCTCTGCTTCAGTATGTCACAGTTCATGTTGGCATTCATGGTTCCCTCAATGAACTGTAGCTCCCCAGTGTCGGCAGCACTCATGAAGCCCCAGACCATGACATTCCCACCACCATGCTTGACTGTAGGCAAGACACACTTGTCTTTGTACTCCTCACCTGGTTTCCACCACACGCACTTGACACCATCTGAACCAAATAAGTTTATCTTGGTCTCATCAGACCACAGAACATGGATCCAGTAATCTATGTCCTTAGTCTGTTTGTCTTCAGCAAACTGTTTGTGGGCTTTTTTGTGCATCATCTTTAGAAGAGGCTTCCTTTTGGGATGACAGCCATGCAGACCAATTTGATGCAGTGTGCGGGGTATGGTCTGAGCACTGACAGGCTGACCCCCCCACCCCTTCAACCCCTGCAGCATTGCTGGCAGCACTCATACGTCTATTTCCCAAAGACAACCTCTGGATATGACGCTGAGCACGTGCACTCAACTTCTTTAGTCGACCATGGCGAGGCCTGTTCTGAGTGGAACCTGTCCTGTTAAATCGCTGTGTGGTCTTGGCCACAGTGCTGCAGCTCAGTTTCAGGATCTTGGCAACCTTCTTAAAGCCTAGGCCATCTTTATGTAGAGCAACAATTCTTTTTTTTCCAGATCCTCAGAGAGTTCTGTGCCATGTGGTGCCATGTTGAACTTCCAGTGACCAGTATGAGAGAGTGAGAGCGATAATACCAAATTTACCACACCTGCTCCCTATTCACACCTGAGACCTTGTAACACTAACGAGTCACATGACACCGGGGAGGGAAAATGGATAATTGGGCCCAGTTTGGACATTTTCACTTAGGAGTGTACTCACTTTTTATTGTTATATAAACAATATATATTGTTTTTGTTTTTTGTTTTCCTTACAATTTTCTGTATTCAACTAATTAATGCAATTTATGGCCTATCCATGCCTACAGTTTGAACCCAATAGGGGTAGGCTGGTACAAACTATCAATTACTGTATAAGAATATTCTTAAGAACTATTGCAAAGAAGTTAGTCACAATTATTATCGAGACAATGTCAATCTGTATTGTTAAGAAAATCCCTTCAATAAAAATCTATTGTTTAAAAAAAAAAAAAAAAAACATACAAAGAAGCACAAAGCAGGTGATATGCAGCTTCGGGACGGACTTCCACACCAATGCATTGAGGCAAATTGGAATCTGCAGACTTGCATGTGGTGTATACATCGAGTGGCAGAAAACCACACTTGTCTACAAGAGACCATAAACACATGAAGGGTGATATAGCTAGCCTACATCCACCCAAAATGTAAAAATCAGGTTTGGGTTGACAGAGCCTACTTGGATATCTGTCAGTATGCTTGTGTCTTGAAATAACTAAACCAATATACATACTATTTCCCTGTAGCTACTGTTACAGGGATATAGGCGACAATAATAGTCTTTTGTCACCTATATGTGACAATAGACTATTAATCCTATCAAATCTTACTGCCTCAGGAAGCTTTTTCTACAACATGTCATCCAAGACTGCCAAGGTTTTGGGGTGTACAAATGAGGAATTTGCAAGGATCAGCTTCCTTTGTTTGTAATGAGCTTTATAGGGGATGTTGTTGAAGACCTACTGATTGCAATTACAGTCTACAGGAAACTAAAAAGTAAAATATGACCTAGTAATGATGTCTGAAATCTGTAGCTTCTCTGATCATAAAACCCATCCTTTCACATACTTCCCACTAATTGCCTGAGCATCTATGATGTTTACCCTCCAAAGGTTTCCTTACTCTGTGTCGGTGGTCTTTATATTCTGCTGCAAGATATTATGTACCTAATTAGCTGACATTGCCATTTGTTGCAAAAGTCGTCTCAGCCAGGTTAATTGAGTGAACAGAGGCAGAGATAATAACAGGTGTGTGGGTCTGTGGAGAGTGTGAAGCTGCTTACACACCATTGAAAAGAAAAAAAAATAGCAATGTCTTCTTTAAGTGCTGATTATAGGTAAAGAAAACAATTTAACTTTTAATTACTTCGAATAATTAAATACATCTGCTTTCCAATGTATCTGCTGTTTGTCTTAAAGTGGAACTAAACCCTCCTGTACTTTACAGACAAGGAAGCTGTCATTTTAGCCTCTGTTTGATCTGCAATTGCCATGGTGCTGCAGATGTGATCAGTTATGACACCAGCCATTTGATGGCTTGACAGTTTGGTTTGAGAGTACAAGCAACTGTGAAAGTTATCATTCACGGGATACCTTGACCACTTGACCCCCCCCCCCCCCCGGAAGATTTAACCCTTTTAATGACCAGGCCATTTTTTGTGATACGGCACTGCATTACTTTTTGTTTCTTAACAGAAGGAATTTATTTAAACAACAAATCAGCATTACAGAACAATGATCAAGAGCCATACATCAGATCACCTATCAATTTGTATTAGAAAAAGGGAGGCACTGTGTTACTTTAACTGACAATTGTGTGGTCATGAGACGCTGTACTCAAAGTTTGTCTTTTTTTCACACAAAGTTTTTTTCTTTTGGGGGTATTTGATCACAACTGCAATGTTTATTTTTTGCACTATAAACAAAAATAGACAGATAACTTTGAAAACATAAAACATTTTTTTTAATTACTTTCTGCCATAAAACAAATCCAATAGAAAAATTTAAAAAATCTTCATAAATTTAGGCCAATATGTATTCTTTTTGCAGGTAAAACCCTTTCTAATATGAAATATAATAGTATAAGTAGCTGTGGGGTTAGAGTTTCCTTTTTGATTAAATGTATTTTTCACTTCCTGATCCTTGTGTACTAAGCACAGTAAACCAACCGGTGGAACATGTCCTCTTCCTACGGGAAGCAATGGCACAGTGTCAGCCCTTGTTGGATACCACTGTCTCTCCCATTCTAATTTACATTTTGAAGAATATCATATCAGTCCCTGTCATAGTGAAACCTAACCACTGGTATTCTAATGCCCCGTACACACGGTCGGATTTTCTGATGGAAAATGTGTGATAGGACCTTGTTGACGGAAATTCCGACCGTGTATAGGCTCCATCACACATTTTCCATCGGATTTTCCGAAACACAAAGTTTGAGAGCAGGGTATAAAATTTTCCGACAACAAAATCCGTTGTCGGAAACTCCGATCGTGTGTACACAAATCCGACGCACAAAGTGCCACGCGTGCTCAGAATAAATAAAGAGATGAAAGCTATTGGCCACTGCCCCGTTTATAGTCCCGACGTACGTGTTTTACGTCACCGCGTTCAGAACGATCGGATTTTACAACTTTGTGTGACCGTGTGTATGCAAGACAAGTTTGAGCCAACATCCGTCGGAAAAAATCCTAGGATTTTGTTGTCGGAATGTCCGAACAAAGTCCTAATGCCCCGTACACACGGTCGGACATTGATCGGACATTCTGACAACAAAATCCATGGATTTTTTCCAACGGATGTTAGCTCAAACTTGTCTTGCATACACACGGTCACACAAAGTTGTCGGAAAATCCGATCAGTCTGAACGCGGTGACGTAAAACCTGTACGTCGGGACTATAAACGGGGCAGTGGCCAATAGCTTTCATCTCTTTTTTTATTTTGAGCATGCGTGGCACTTTGTGCGTCTGATTTGTGTACACACGATCGGAAATTCCGACAGCGGATTTTGTTGTCGGAAAATTTTATAGCCTGCTCTCAAACTTTGTGTGTCGGAAAATCCGATGGAAAATGTGTGATGGAGCCTACACATGGTTGGAATTTCCGACAACAAGGTCCTATCACACATTTTCCGTCGGAAAATCCGACCGTGTGTACGGGGCATTAAAGTTGGCCTTTGTACTCTGGTAGAAAGATGGAGCCCCTGGAGCAAACCCAGGCAGGAATTTGTGACAAACAACCTATTTCTGAGCACTGAAGGTGAGAATAAACAAAACCTGTTGCTCACAGCCGATTCCATGTTTTTTGAAAACGCAAGCAGCAATTCCTGATAGCTAGCTACTAATATTAGGTAAATAGAGCATTTGTGCCAATTCAGAACAAAAAATAGAAACCTAGAAGACAAACAGCAGAAAAAAGACCCTGTGGTCCATCGAGGCTGCCCCTTTTTGTTGTGTGTGTGTGTGTGCGCTTTAGTTTTTTTAACCTTTATGTGTGAATGTAGATCTATGTTTGTCCTAAGCATGTTTAAATTCACTTATTGCTTACCTCTGCTGAAAGTGTGTTCCAAGCATTGACAAATCTTTTGGTAACATAATACTTTGTAAGGTTAGTTTTAAACATTCCTCCTGCTACTTTGAGGTTTTATCCCCATGTTGCAGATCTTAGTTTCAAATTGAAAACCCTGCCCTCCTGAAAGCTATTCACTGAGGCGTGTTGCCATATGTTGCAGTACACAGCCATTTAAAATCGCAACACAACAACACAAACATGGTGCCTTACTGCAATGTACTGATGTGAATGAGCCCCTATAATAACCTGAAAGACGTACTAACCCTTACCTATTTTAGTGAGATCATAGTTCTCTGGTCTCCTACTATTTGGAAGCTCCCTATGGATAACACCTGCGCTACAATAAAGCCTGACTGGCTGCACAGTGCCTCTGTGCAGGACATTGCAGAATACTCCTTTACAGATTATTTCTTTATATAATTAGGTGAAGGTTTTTATATCTGCCTGGAGTTTGTGTTTTAATAAGAATTCTGTGTTTATTCCATGTAGCTAGAGAACAGTGATGGGTTCAATGGGAGTGCACTCCATGAAGCTGTGAAACTCTTAACGTCTGTGTAAAGAGGAGGGAGAGAGCTCACCCCGCACCTTCTCTCAGCTCTCTCCTCTACGCTGTTATCTGTACTCTTGCCAGCAAAAATATAGCAGCCGCTAGCAATAATTACAAGTGAAGCCGACAGACTGGTTGTACCCAAGTAAATTAATCGGTTAGCTTGGTACTTTTAGCCTGCCTACACGCGGTTCGAATCTCGGTCGGTTTCTGCTGAACCGGCTGAGATTCGCACCATCTATGGCCAGCCTAAAGGGGCTTGATTACCTCCCCCTATCTCCTCTCTAGGCTGCTCATGTCCCATGGGCGGGGGCAGTTATTTAACGCTGCACAGTACTGCACAAATCCCCCTCTGCAGGGGGAGACAGGAAAGCGCCACTAAGTGTAGTATTGAATAACATGTTTAATCACCCCTATTATGGGCTACTCACAGGATAAATTATGTAAACAAGCTCATCTGTAATATAATTGTGCTGAGTGCTGTGTCCGTCATCCAAGGGGAGCGCAGCAGCAGCAGGTGGATTTATGCTGGTGTCAAAAGAAGGTCCGCTGGGGAAAACAGTACACGATGGAGCATGGCTCTGTAGGGTAGCTCTGTTAAGCACTGCAGTGATGAGAGGAAAGCCTGCGGGTGTCACAAGCCGAAGGAGGAAGTCCACTTGGAAAGTCCAGTGTCCGTATGGAATGCAGCGTAAATTGTGGCGGGGCGGCTTTGCGGTGCTGATGTCACAGATCCCAGAGTTCAGAGCGACACGTTTCAAAGCACGCACCATACTACGGTAGGGCAGGCACACTCTTTTGTCAAGGGGATGGGGGGCGATTTACATTTTAGGGCTTTGTCACAGTGCAGGAATGCATATGAAATAATGCGTTTTTCCGCACCGCAAAAAAAATGCGCTGCCTTTTGCAGATGGGTGGAGGGGTACCATACATTTTTTACTGTCGTACCATGCATTCTGGTGGGGCGTGATTTAAAAATCATGGCAGCACCTTTTTGCGTGTTTCATGAGCAGAAAGCAGCCTTTTAAAAAACACATCACATGGCAAGCACCTCCATGTGTGAATGAGTCCCCAGACTGGTGTGTCCCAGGATTGTGCACAATTCTAAACGGTACCTTGACTGAAATAAGGCTGAAAAACATGGCTCTATCACCATTCACATTCAGCCTTCCAAGGTAGGTTTAAGCAGCAAGAATCAACACATTGTTGCGGCTTGAATGACTGAGGCAAGCGGCAGTCAGCTGTGTCCAGGCTTGAACATCTGTCGCTAACCACAGGTAATGGCTCTGTATGCAGCTACATGTGAACAGCGGCACCCGCTGTCCACCTGTCATTCGTTTAAATAGGCTGAGCGGCCACTGCTATTTGCATGCCCCAGTTATTCTAGCCACAGGAATCTGCTGTTTCTTGTCACTGGAATCCAGTGGCCACATGTAACCGGCCTAAATCTGACTGGTGGTTGAGAGAAACGTTAGTATTGACAATGTTTCAAGCTTTTTATATGTCAGCGGCAGCAAGTGATCTGCTTTGGGAGTGTTTAAGAGTAACTCTTTCTTCTCAAGAAGGTGTTCTTAGATTACTGACACAAGGGAGTGAGGTTGACCAGCACACTGCTACAATACCTGAGCTCTAACGCAATCCAACATGGAGCTTACGCTGGGATTGACCCAAAGCTCTGATGGAGGAAGGGATCTGTTGAGGAGGTCAGTAAAGGAGAGTATAAGTGCGTGAGGGATAAGCTTTAAAGGAGGATTGATGCGTTGCCCACTGAAAGCAAAATAAATGATTGTGTCTCAAGACCTGTTTCTTTTATTTCATTTCTTCCCATCAGAATCTAGATCATACCTGCAGTATGCATTTTATGTTGGTTGGGATACCTGTAGTGCAAATAGAAATGTTTTACTGTATTTTTGAACATTAAATGGCTGCTAATTGCTAGGTGTCACTATCTTATTCATAAGCCTTTTCAAGCTGCAGGAGCATTAAGCTTCCTTAAGAGATCTTATGGGATTGCCGGTGATGGTTCACTGAAGGTTTTCTTTACTACGGATAACTGAGGAGTTAACACCAGTGTGGGTGTATGGTTCTGCTCATATCCTGCCTGCTGGTATTAGCTGTAATTTTAGAGACTACCTGGAGGTTGCTATAGTAACTGTGAATCGGAATTCTGAAGGCCTAGATTTACAGATATTTCTCATGGAGATCAAAAACTTCAGGCAATAATTAACCATTTTAGAAAGTTTCACCTGCTTGGTTTTTTTTTTCTGTTATGAATCCATATTTTAATCACAATGGCTGCTGGTAGGGTGGCCACAACTGTGCAGATGTCTCCCCTAGAATAACAGGCTCCAAGGCATATGTCTGGTAATGAATTTATTAGGGCTTGTCATGGTCACGTGTATACACACCACATGTGTGCAACTAATACTTCCTTTTCTATATAGAAAACATAAGGATTTTGCAGCATGACGGTTATTTTTTCTATTTAAAGGAAACTTTGTTCTCATTTAAAAAAAAATTACATAATAGGCATGTTTTGGACACCCCACGCCTGCTCTGTTTATCTGTAGGAGGCAGTAGCAGGAGTCAAAAAATGAAGGAAGGTGTCAGCATTTTTAAAGTGGGTCTAAAGCCTTAAGGTTTTTTACCTTAATGCGTTAGTGTTACTAAACCCTCTTTTATATTTACATTAAAATAATAAACATGTCATACTTACCTGCTCTATGCAGCCCGGATCCTCCTCTTCTTGGGTCCCACACCGGCACTCTTGGCCCCTCCCTCCTGCCGGGTGCCCCACAGCAAGCAGCTTGCTGTGGGGGCACCCAAGGAGGTGTTCTCCCGAGCCGCAGCTCTGTATGTCCATTCACACACAGAGCCACTGCTCAGCCCAGCCCCCTCCATCTCCTGATTGGCTCACTTGTTGTGATTGAGAGCAACGGAAGCCAGTGGCTCCTGCTGCTGCCAAAAGCCAATCAGATGTGCGAGCCCCCAGAGAGGCAAGACTCTCGTGGACATTGCTGGATCGAGAGAGGGCTCAGGAAAGTATTGTGGGGGGTGGCTGCTGCACACAGGAGGTTTTTTACCTTCATGCATAAATTGCATGTTTACAATCACTTTAGGTAAAAAACCTCTGCTGCAGGATCCCACAGCCCCCCCCCCCCCATTCTTACCTGGGCTTGATTCCATCCAGCGACATGCAAGAGAGCAGACGTTCTTGCCGCTGTCCTCCTCCTCATTGGCTCCTGCTCCTGACAATCAACTCCAGAGGTGGGGACGAGTCTCGCTGTCTGTGTCAATGAACACTGCAGTGGGGCTCGGGAGCGAGCATAGACGAGTACCCCATGGGAAGTGGTTTCCTGTGGGGGCACTGGACAGAGAGGAGGAGCCAGGAGTGCGGCCGGGGACCCGAGAAGAGGATGTTCAGGGCCACTCTGCAATTGCATTGTACAGAGCAGGTAAGTATAGAGATGTTTTTTTAAATTTTCCTTTACAATCACTTTAAACAGATAGATGAAATCCTCCTCCTCACATGACGTTGTTTAAGTCTTGTGATTGGCAGCTCAGGTCCAAGTATTGTATCCTGGGAGGTCACATGCTCCCTCCTGCCCAGAAGCAAAAGCTAGAGTAGAGTATCAGGGGAGCATGGTGAAGTATAAAGCTGGCCATACGCTATTCTTTATCTTTTCCGTTCAGCCATAGGGCAGAATCCTCTATCTACACAATTGAGGTGGATGGAGAAATCGAATAGATATACAATACTTTAACAAACTCAAAAGGTTTGATTTACTAAAACTGTGTGCAAAATCTGGTGTACCTCTGCAAAGAAACTTATCAGCTTCCAGGTTTATGGTCAAAGCTTAAAAGAGAAGTATTTTTTTTTTGTTTTTGTTTTTTTTTTTTTTATTCATACCTAGGTGGATGTAGCATCAGACCGATACTGCAAGCTGTCCCTCGCCGTCTCTGCACTAAGAACTGAGCCACCGAACATCGCTGATGGCTCGGTTTTCACAGATCCCTGAGAGGAGAGCTGCTGACTGTCAGTCTGCGTCTCTCCTCTCTGCTTCTCCATGCTCACTGGAGCGCTGAGCTGTGGAGGGGCAAGGAGCAGCCGTCTCAGCGGCTCCCTGAGAGACTGAGACTGCCATCAATCAAGGCAGTTGGTGGATCCAGACTTGTGAAGTCGGGATGACACGCTGCCTCGACTGATGGCAGTGACATCAGCGGAGAACGGACTTCAGACCACTCCCCGCTGAAAACGGGTCATAGGAGTGCAAAACGAATTGCACTCCTGTGACCCAGAGGAGAAGCCCAGCTTAAAAAGCTCAGGCTGGACTTCTCCTTTAATTGAACAAGCTGAAGTTAAAAGCTGATTGGCTACCATGCACAGCTGCACCAGATTTTGCACTCTCCAGTTTTAGTAAATTGGCCCCACAATCTTCTAGTTAGGGCCCTTTCATCTGAGTGTTCAGTCTAAAGCTGTCTGTGGTTCTGTCTGGATCCATCTAAAGAACTGACAATTCATGTCTATGGGCAGTGGGATATAAACGTCCGTTCAGGTCTGTATTTTTTTAAATGGAAGAAGGCTGTGTCCATTCCAATGTGGTCTGTTTTAGCCCGGAAATATTTTTTGTTTATACTTTCGTACTTATGATTGGTTTCTGAAATAACTAAAAAAAAAAAAAAAATTGATACAAAAATGGGTGTAGACCCATGTAAACTGAATTGAGCTGCCCTGCAAACTCATGTGAACTGAACTGAAGACGGATGTAAACGAGACCCATTTTTTCTTAGCAAAAGCATGACTGAGCGGATGACTCCCATGTGAAAGGACCCTTAGGGGTTACATTTATTTCAAGTGTGAATTATTATTCTAGATCATTTTATTGTTCCAGCAATTCTTTTCAGAAGAATTAGCAGCCATACCACATAATAACCTGGTCATCAGATTTCCCCATAATACATTCATGACTAAATTTCGCATTGCTCGGTCTCCCTTCAGATTTGTGTTTCCAGATACTGGTTTAGTGAGAGAAAAAAAAATCTTGCGCAATTTCATTTGACGCTTTAGAATGACATTTCTTGGATGTCCAGGAGCATTGTGTATTACATAATACTGCTTTTACCTGAAGCCTATTCTGGAGTGTTCTGCATTGCACATGAAAAATACCCCTGTTTATGGAAAAAATGTAACATGTTATATCTTGCTTTCTGTTGATACTAAGACATAATAGAGTTCATAAGCAGATCAATTGTGTCGAAACATTTTTTGTTGTAGAATACTTTTCCTGTAGGAGGTGGAATGTAAAATATAAAATCAGATACCGCAGACAAGCAAATAGATGGAGGGATAGAGCAGTTCAAAGTGGACTTCATCTAGGAAGGAGGGTGATTTAGTAATTAATGTTTCTTGTGTGCACATTGCATATCTGCTTTTGCCTGTTTCCTATATTGATAGTTTACATTGTTGTTCAATGAATGCCTTTTAAGCTGTATATACGCTTCTTTCTTATTTTTTTCATTCAGCCAGCAGGCTGGTCGGAAAAAAAAAAAAAAAAAAGCTGAACTAATTTCTCCACCCACACAAGTGAGATGGATAGAGAAAACCTTCCCACTGTGCTATTGTATGCTAACAGTGGGGACTCCTCCGCTCTCATAATACACTGATCAGCACTACAGCCAATAAAAATGAAATTCTCCCAACAGTACCATTCTACAGATAGGGAGGGCCACACACAGATTCACATTTGGTTGGTCCCCGCTGAACCAGACGAATTTCGATCCGTTCGTACCCACCTTTAGGTCTTGTCTACGCTTGCGTGTAGATCGCTGTTTGGAAAACATTTGACAGGCAGTGAGGAAGCGTTGTGAAGCCTTCTTACCACCTTCTTTAACAACTTGCCTACTGGGCACTTTTACCCCCTTCCTGACCAGGCTAATTTTCATCTTTCAGCACTGTCACACTTTGAATGACAATTGCGTGGTCACGCAACACTGTATCCATATGAAATTTTTATCATTTTTTTTTTTTACACAAATAGAGTTTTCTTTTGGTGGTATTTTTTTCACCACTGGGTTTTTTATTCTTTTGCTAAACAAACGAAAAAAGCACTGATGAGGAGGCACTGATAGGCTGCTAGTTGGCACTGATGGGCTCTGATAGGTGGCACTGATGGGCTCTAAAAGGTGGCACTGTTGGGCTCTGATAGGTGGCACTGATGAGGAGGCACTGATTGACAGCACTGATGGGCACTGATAAGTGGCACTGATTGGCAGCACTGATGGGCACTGTTGGGACTGCACTGATAATCAGTGCCCTGGTTATCAGTGCCGATGTCCCTTTAACACAAGCCGGTTTTTAGACCTTTTTCTCTCTCCTCGCGCTGTCAGAGTAAGGAAAGAAAAGCCGATAACTGGCTTGTTTACTTCCGTGATCAGCTGCCATTGGACACAGCTGATCATGTGGTAAAGGGCCGCTGTGATTGGCCCTTAACCCTGATCTGTGATCAGCTGCGTCCGAAGGACTCACTGATCACAGAGCATGGCACCCGCCTGCTGCAGGGGGCACGCGGGCAACGCGATCACAGGAGGATGTTCATGTACGCCCTCCTGGCAAATTAAGCCCGCGCAGTAGCCATCTTTCAGCTATAGCGTGGGCGGGAAGGAGCTAAACCCCTTAAATGCCAGACTGGCTCACTGCAAAGAGCATGCATTGCATGCATTTACTTGAATGGGTTCCGTTTGATGGGCAGTAGTACCCATCAAATGCGACAAGGGGTATAATTACTGCTACAGTATGTGTGCGCCTCCAGCCACTGCTATTACAGCTAAAGGGGGAGCAGTTGAGGGGTGGAAAAAATGCAACTCAACAATGTGGTTTTATTGTACTCCAACCACTACTGTAAATGAGTCCTGAGGACTCTTTCATATACATGTTGAACACAGGCAGTTGGGTCAGTTTTTTTTAATGCTTCCCAAACCTCTGTTAATGCCACTGAACATTGGTAATTGTACGCACTGCATTGTTAGCGTTGCCTCATGTTGCATTTTACGCGGTTGTTGGGTGCTTGCAGAGTGGCACCATTCACTACAGCAGCTGAAAGCGCCAAGAGGTATAATATTATATAATGTACACCCCTGGCTGCTGCCTCTGTAGCTAAAGAAGGTATCAGTTTGGGGACAGGGGGCATGGCATATGAATGAGCCCTTAAAGGTTTTTTAGAATTTAAAGTGGAAAATAAAGTGGATAGCTTTCAGTAAACAAGCCCAAAGGCAAGATTTTATGCAGCTGTTTGACAGACTCTTAAGAGTTCTTGGACAATATTTGATTTCTTTCTCAAATTTAAACTTTGAGTTCAAATTCTGATGCTGAGCCTTAGTGCTCTTTCACACGGACATGTCCGTGTACGGAGCCCGCTCTGCTCAGCGAGGGATCGCTCCGTGGATCTCCGCTGAGTAGGCAGATGACAGGTCCATCGCTGCACACTGTGCACACTTTTTACAATGTTTTTCCCTGTTCATAGGGTAGAATCTCCCTTTAAAGATTGATTAGCCTACAGCTAAATATTTTACGACTAATGACTCTGATTTACTTTACCACTGACTGTTGCATTTTTATGCTTTTTATTATATTCACACAAATACTCCCAACTCAGGAGGAATTAGGCGTTTTCATTATGGTGCCAATATCTGATACAGCAACACACCCTGATCGAGTGAAGTTGAGACCGTCTATCACACGTATCGTCTGAGTGTTGGTTGTGATTCATGCAGTGTTGGCTACACTAAGATGTAGAGCAAGTCATAAACTGTTAGCTTTGTCTGTAAATTCACAAGTTGTCCTGGAAAACAGACATTACCTGGAAAAAAAAAAAAAATTCTCAGCATCACAACCCTTCCGTACTCCAGCTGCTAAATTTTAGTTTTCCCCTAGCCTGGCCAAGTTCCTCTTTAAATGGAGGGCTTCAGGTTAATAGAATTCAAAATGTATGGTTTTAGTACTCCATTTTTCTTTCCTTCCTATGCCTCTGTGTTCTGTCTGCTTATGCCCTGTACACACGACCAGTTTTACCGCCGGAATAAACTCCGAAAGTTTCTCCGACAGAATTCCATTCAAGCGGTCTTGCCTACACACGGTCAAACCAAAGTCCGACCGCCCAGAACGAGGTGACGTACAGCACATACGACGGGACTAGAAAAAGGAAGTTCAACAGCCAGTAGCCAATAGCTTCCGTCTTGTACTTGCTTCACAGCATGCGTCGTTTTTGGTCCGTCGGAACAGCATACAGACGAGCAGTTTTCCCGATAGAAATTGGTTCCGTCTGAAATATTTAGAACATGTTCTTTTTCTAGCTCCATTAGAATTTTCGAAAAAAAAAGTCAGATGAGGCCTACACACGATCGGAAATATACGATGAAAAGCTTCCGTCAGATTTTTTCTGTTGGACATTCCGCTCGTGTGTACGCGGTTTTAGAGAACCTACCGTATATACTCGAGTATAAGTCGTTCCGAGTATAAGTCGAGGCCCTAATTTACCACAAAAAAAATGGGAAAAACTTATTGACCCGAGTATAAGACGAGGGTGAGAAATGCACAGCTACTGTAAGTGGAAAAGAGGGTCAAAATGCGCATTTGCAGCCATAGGTCCCCTGAACTTCAAACTCAGTATTTAAGGGTTCCTAGATGCCCCCTAGCTGCAGCCAAAATTTGGGGTCTCTGAACCCAAAGGGTCCCGAAATGACATTGCTGCAGATGGACACAGTTGACCGAATTTGGTGCTAAGAACCCCAAATTTGGTGTGCAAACCCAGTGGAACTAGCACCATAACATTTCCAAAGCTGGGGTTTCTAGCACCAAGTGGCCCCGAGATACAGGGCCCCAAAAATCAGTTCAGAAAATGTCAAGCACTTTTCTGCAGCAGAGAATGACATTTTCCGAACCGGTTTTGGGGCCCCGTATTTCAGGGCCACTTGGTGCTAGGAACCCCAGCTTTGGATATGTTATGATACCAGGTCCATTGGGTTTTCACACCAAATTTGGGGTTCCTAGCACCAAGTGGCCCTGAGAAATGGGGCCCCAAAATCGGTTCAGAAAATGTCAAGCACTTTTCTGCAGCAGAGAATGACATTTTCTGAACCGATTTTGGGGCCCCGTATTTCGGGGCCACTTAGTGCTAGGAACCCCAGCTTTGGATATGTTATGGTACCAGTTCCATTGGGTTTTCACACCAAATTTGGGGTTCCTAGCACCATATGGCCCTGAGATACGGGGCCCCAAATTCGGTTTGGAAAATGAAATTTCGAGGGGGGCACTTTCAGCACAAAAAAATGTGCTGAAAAATTTGACTTATAATCGAGTATATACGATATTTTATGTGCCTTCACCGCCAACACTTCCAGGTATGTGAGGCTCTGTCAGCCTAACAGCCCACAGTGGAAACCCTCAAATTTTCTCCCTGACTTCCGCACTGTTTAGCACCTCCAGTGATCACATGATTGCTTTGCTGCCCTGACAAAGATTCTGGGAGCATACACTATAATCAGTCATCAACAAATCATTGACTGATTTACTGGGAAAATGGTTGTGGCAAATTGGGAAGTCTACTCGACTATTTCAATGCTCCTAAAGGCTTACTACCTTTTACAAAAAATATATTAATAAATGTATATCTATTTTCTGGGACAAATGTTCATTTATTATGAATTAATTTATTTATTTTGCGTAGGAAAACATTTGCACCCGCGATCAGTGGTTTCAGTGTGCAATTCCAGACTTTTGCTGACTATTCCTCCAGCTCTCTGTCCATTTCAAAGTACTGGACTTTCGGATGAGTACCGCACTGGTGTTCCACTGAGAGCCAATCCCCCACACTGTCAGGGATGGGGGGTCCATTTGCACCCTAAATATGGATGTAACGATGCAAAAAGTGGAGTTAGCCTTTAATGCTATTAGACATTTTTAAGGACAGTGACTTGTCAGAGAAGAAAAAAACAGATTTGTTTAGTCATTTTATTCCCTTATTTGATAAAATACGTTACCTGCCTTCAGAAATTTTAGAGAAACTCCAGCTCAGACGTTTTTTCTTTATTTCCTCTGATAGTTTTTTTTTTATTATTGCTATTATTTCCCACTTTGAGAGGTTTTCCCGTCACTTTCTGTCCTGTTCTCTAAATGCATCAGTTGTTACACAAACAAGAGGGAATGTTCCTGTGAGAAGGCCAAATACAGTTACTACTGGCACTGCATTCCCCCACACTTTCAGAAGATACTCTCACTTCCTCTCATATTTTGGGAATGGGAAGTGAAGGGAAATGTTTGCAGTGGGGGCTCAGACAGAAGTAAGATTCTGATTATTTCACACTGATCCAAATAAGGACTGTGTGGAGTTTAGTTTAACTTTATATTGACCTTGTATTTAAAGGACTACACTTTCTTAATAAATTCCCCGCTCCCTGGCCCTTCCTGACCCCCTGGTGCACACCTACCTCTCTATGGCAGCAGTAGCTTTCTGCAACATTCACAGTCTGGATGCAGAAATTTCCTCTGGTGCCAGCTAGTTTCATAACTCGCCAATAGACATGAACGGCATAATATAAGTGTTCCTACTGTAGAAGTACGGCTCCATTAGTGCCAATGAATAATTAACCCTAGATAAGCTTAGGGGGCTGGGAAGGGATGGCATGGGAGAGACAAAGTACTGTAAAGATACTCATACACCAGACAACCGCTGGCTATTTCTATTTTATACTGTTAAAATGTATGATCTTTGTCATTCTGGAACAGAGCAGTAGAATTTCATTTTGGAAATGTTTTTTTATTTCTGCATGCCCTCCCTAAATTTATGGTGAAGCACAATAAAAATATTTGCATGTGCGCAGTCACGTGACAGCACTGATCAGTGAGAGTCTCTTACTTCAGGAGCAAAAGAAAAGACTCATTGGTCACCATTGTCACATGACTGTGCTAACCATTGACCTTGAGCCATTGCCTGCATTATGCTGCCACATAACCTCTGGGGCTTTATACAGATCTGTACATTGGCAGTTGTGGCCGGGGGGGGGTTTCTCAACACATACAGATACGTGCAGTAGAGCTGTACAATTAATCGTTTAAAAATCGCGATCTCGATTCAACCCCCCTGACGATCTCTATTGCAGAGTTTGCCGATTCTTTCATAGTGGAGTGACTTATCTACTCACTCAGCTGTCAAAAGAAAACATCCAGGCAGTCTGCCAAATTTTTCATGAAACATTGTAACTAACTCTTCATTCTAAGATCAAAGGGATAAAATTTCTGTGTGAAGAAAAAATCCAGGCAGTCTGCCATGTTTTTTAAACAAAAGTGTAAATGCAGGAAGTTTAACCACTTAACCACTTCAATACAGGGCACTTATACACCTTCCTGGCTGCCCAGGCCAATTTTCAGCTTTCAGCGCTGTCGCAGTTTGAATGACAATTACGCAGTCATGCTACACTGTACCCAAACAGAATTTTTTATCATTTTGTTCCCACAAATAGAGCTTTCTTTTGGTGGTATTTGATCACCTCTGCGGTTTTTATTTTTTGCTAAACAAATAAAAAAAGACCAAAAATTTTGAAAAAAATAAAAGTTTTGCTTTTGTTTCTGTTAAAATTTTTTGTAATAAGTTTTCTCTTTCACTGATGGGCACTGATAAGACGGCACTGACAGGCACTGATAAGGCGGCACCGATGTGGTGACACCAATGAGCAGGCACTGACGATGGGCACTGATATGCGGCACTGATGGGCACTGGTAGGCGGCACTGATGGGTGGCACTGATATGCAGCACTGATGGGCACTGATAGGCGGCACTGATGGGCACTCATGGGTGGCACTGGTGGACACTGATAGGCGACACTGATGGGCTCTGAAAGGCTGCAAAGATGGGTTCTTATGGGCGGCACTGATAGGCGGCACTGATAGGTGGCACTGATACGTGGCACTGATATGAGGCACTGATAGGCATCCCTGGTGGCACTGGCAGTGGTAGGCATTGGAGTGGGCACTGATTGGTAGCTGCCTGGGCATTTATTGGCAGCTGCCTGGGCACAGATTGGTATTTCCATGGGGGTCTAGGGGGGGCATACCTGGTGGTCCAGTGTGGATGGCTTCCCTGGTGGTCCTGCGCGGCTTCCCTGGTAGTCCTGGGTGGGATCCAAGGGGGGGCTGTGCTGATAAACAATCAGCACAGCCCCCCCCTGTCAGGAGAGCAGCTGATCGGCTCTCCTCTACTTGCGAGTGAGGAAAAGCCAATCACCGGCTCTTCCTATTTACATTGTGATCAGCCGTGATTGGAAACGGCTGATCGCGTGGTAAAGAGTCTCCATCAGAGACTCTTTACCTAGATCGGAGTTGCGGTGTGTCAGACTGACACACCGCAACAACGATCACCTTGATGCGCGCCCCCGGGGGCGGCTCAATATCCTTATCACGTCATATGACGTCCGGTCAGAAGTGGTTAAAGTCTAAATCTTTTTTTGACACTTGTTTCTTAAGTTAAAATCAATAATTTTTGCTAGAAAATTACTTGGAACCCCCAAACATTATATATATTTTAGCAGAGACCCTAGGGAATAAAATGTCAATTGCTGCAATATTTTATGTCACACTGTATTTGCCCAGCGGTCTTTCAAACGCAATTTTTTGGGAAAAAATACACTTCAATGCATTAAAAAAAAAAAAAACGAAACAGTAACGTTAGCCCAACTTTTTTTGTTTTAATGTGAAAGATGATGTTACGCTGTGAGAATTGTGAGAGAATTGTGGTCTATCTTCTAAGTAAAAAAAATCGTGATTCTCATTTTAGCCAGAATCGTGCAGTGGAGACGGGAGGAGCATAGAAGGTGTTATGAATTTATCTTTATTTTTTAGGTGTGAAAGTGAAATTACCCTTTAAATGTGGTGGCTGTGTTTTTTTTTTTTTTAAGGCTTCATTTTCTTTTTTTTTCACCTGGTGATCCTGCCACCAAGCCTGACTTAGGTTGTCATCACTTTGGATGGAGGAGCAATGAGGACAGCCATTGGATATAAGCATTGTCAATCTGTTGAGAGGGTAGTGTTAGATACACTGGCATATTTAGATGGACTTGACCAACAAATTAAAGCTAATCTCCAACTAACACTTTTTAAGCAGTCACAAAAACAGTTTTGTTTGTTTTTTGCCTTTTGGGATAAAGATTTTACATAAATTAATAAAAGCTGATCATTGTAAGTATCCATGTCAGTGGTATATGGTTTGTCTCATCCCTCTAACACTATTGTTGGACAGCTTGGTCTGTTAAAATAAGTTGAAAAGTACAAACTTACTGGACAGATTTGCAGGTGAAAATAAAGGAAAAGGCATAAAAAAGAAAACAAATTCAGCCACCACATCTAAGAATTGGTAAGCTGCAATATAATACATTTTTTGTTTTGAGTTTAATACTGCTTTAGGAATTCAGTAATGGATTTGGCTATTTCTTTGCTTCTGTATATTTATGACAACATTTGAATGATCTTTTTTTCTGACCACTTGAGTTCCCTATTTATTTATAGTTATGATTTTTATCTTCTCATATTCTCAGGTCAAGCCGATGAGTTGGCCTTTGCGGAGGAGTGCAGACGTCGGGGACAGAACGCTCTGCCATCAAGCAGCAGAAGTGCCAGGACTCATCATCCTCCTGCCGTCTCCAGGCACATTCACGGTTACAGAAATGAGGAGGAAGGGCAGCAAGAAATACTGAGGGACATCTATGGGGAAACCCTTCTTCACTCAGCAGGTGTGCAAAAACAGCATAATGAGCAGTTTAATGATGGTAACGTGCACATTAGCCAGTCAAGCAAGTGCACAACACTGCCGGAAAAAAAACAAAAAAGTTGCTGCTGCTGCTGTATAGTGATGTAGTACACTTGTACAACACATCAAGCATACACAGCTCAGCGAATTAAGTTACTTTATAACTTTATAACATGACTGTATTGGGTCTCATCTAGTATGTGAAAGAACTGCCAATACTGCTTTATGATATCTT
Organism: Lithobates clamitans; assembly: GCA_037952925.1. Lineage (NCBI taxonomy): Eukaryota > Metazoa > Chordata > Amphibia > Anura > Ranidae > Lithobates > Lithobates clamitans. Next base: position 148,498 of record JBBGZY010001751.1, on the reverse strand, counting down.
CAGATGAATTTCATATTTAAATAAATAAACGTAAGGAAAGCCAGTGCTTGCCAAACCTCTTCACAATCTAATCTATCCTCTGTAGTGTCTTCACTGCTTATGGGAAGATTATCTCATGTAGTTGAGGGAGGGAGAGTGCTGCAATCATGTGCTGACTGCATCCCAGAGGGAGAGCGCAAATTACCATCAGTTTAAAATTTATATTTTAGTGTCCAACTTTCATTTTTAGTGCCTTGTGAAAGTGGAGGTACATAGTCTTATTCTAGATACTTTGATAACTACAGCAATTTAAAGGCTAAGTTCACCTTTGGAATATGTTACATCCCTTTTTAGGGTGTAACATGTAACATGCTTTAGTACCTGTCCCGCTCACCCCTTCCTCTGTGACAGCACATGAGGGATTCTCTCCTTCGCAGTCACTGTCAAATTCAAAATCAGCGCGGCTCCGCTCCCGCACAGTTGCGTCATTCATTCACAGCAATCTGTGAATAAATAAACTACAACACCCGTCTTCCACCACCGCAGATAACTTGTAGTTCTTAATGGACTGCAAGGATGCTGATAAGTGTCATAGTCCACTGACACTTCCTCTAGCTTTCAAACAAAAAGTCCATACAGAGGTATGAGCAAGAAAGCTGGAGGACGTGTTTGCAGGAGCCTGGCCTTGCACCGTGATCAACTGATCATAGGTGCAATGCTTTGCAGGCTTCTGTAAGAAAAAATTATAAATACTTTTTTTTTCTGCAAAAATATGTGCATTTATTATTTTTTCCAGAAAGGTGAACTTGTCTTTTAATGAAGAGTTTACCAGTTTTGGTCAGACTTGCTGTCCAGAAACAGATGAACAGTCCTGTCCTCTGCATAAACCAAAATTACTGTGAACATCCAACTTTCAATGTATGAAAGTCAGTCAAATTGATGCAACACAAAAAGTGATGTACAAATTAGTTTTCTGTGTGACCACACTGGTAAACTAAGTAAATGAGACCCAATTTTACTGGTGTCCTTGTGGCTTAAAAGTCATTTTGAGTCTCCTTTTAAAATATACAAAATGCGGATAGATGTATACTTTATAACCATGTCTGGTTTTATAGTTCATGCCCTCATAGACCAACTGTGTTGTCCTACTCCAGTGTACTGACCAGCCCTTTGCTAACAGTTCATTTCTACTGTAGGTACAATATTCCAGCAACAAAAACACCAACTGTGCTAAAACAGCAAGAATTACCTCTTGGCCAGTTGGTATTGGCAGGCAGGGTGCCAGTCTAGATGTATGACTGTCAATCGCCAACATGAAGTGTGGGTGACTGTGCACCCCCACTCTCAGCCATGCTACCTGAGGCCATGGCCTTTGTTGCCAATGTAGAAATCAAACCCTGCTTAATACAGGTTGAAACAAAAATGTTAACAGAGTGACAGCTAGCAAGAGACTAATGTAATGTGAGCACGTAATTAAAAATGAAAAGCTTACCCCTACAAATTACTTCTCAATCAATATTTATACTTTTGGATATTATGTAGTTGTTAGCCTCAGTGTGGAGGATATTTTGGCAGTAAATAGCTAATAATAGACTGCTGGTACCTAATGTACCCAATGGTTTAGTGATTCAGAATTCTAAATTTGACTTTGACACTTAGTATGGAAGCTGTCTTTCCATGTGCTGGTACGACACAAACTGTGCTGTATAGATGACAGTAGAAAGGGAACCTTTACTGGGATAATATATAAATCTGGTCATACACTGCTCAAATTTTAGCTGATCCCTGCTGGATTGGCCAACATTTGAGCAGTATATGGCCCTGCAGGCACCGTTCCAATCAACAAAAACAGTTGTTTAATTGACTTTTGTTAAAGAAGCCTGTCAGAAAGTTGTTGGTCCAACAGCCCCTGCATCCAGTCAAATGCTTGAACTGTTTGAGTATTCTGATAGATGGTGACACCAGCTGCCAGAATACAGTAGTCTGACGGGGTGATTTGCCCAACTGCACTCCAACAGTAGATGAAGGAATCTGTGCGATTTCTTTGGCCAGCTTAAGCAGCCCTTGCATACCAATACTTTTAAAAATGATTCTAGTTTCCCAGTCGTTGTGCTGGTCCTATACTGTCGATATTTACTGAACCACTGACAAGGAATAAGCATGCAGATAAGAAATTATTGGTTTACGTGCGGCTTTCTTGTTCTGGATCATTAACTTGGAAAATATTAAAGTCAGTGGCCAAACAACTAGCATTTTCAGAGGGAGGTCTGCATTGCTGCTGCATTTTTCACTTTGCACAGGTTTCCTTTAAAAAGATTCAGTTGACAGAGTCTCCTGCTAACCCACCATCTGACCCCCTTTTATTCAAAACTGGTGAGGGAGGAAAAAGGAAAGGTATTTAATGCATACACTATACTTTAGGGTTTGGTAAGAAAAGGGGTAAATGGCGCTACCCTAGACTGGAGAGGGGTGTCCCAATCCCTTAATATATAACAATAGTGCACCACCCAAAAACTGATGTGCTCTAGTAGTGATAGTGTTATTTGTTAAAATCACATATACCGTCCTATAATATGATACAAAGTGCAATGATACACACACCAAAAAAACCCTTTCCTTGGAACATCGATTAGATGAATAATCCTAAATGTCCAAAGAATAACTAAAGCCCATCTGTGAAACAGTAGCCCCCGAAAAAAAAAAAAATGTGTATATACTGTAAATAAAAATATGAGCTTTCTAAAAAATATATATATGTGAAAAACACCAGTTCATCAACATGTGTATTGTCAAACGTTATATATATATATATATATATATATATATATATAATAGTGGTATGCAAAATTGCTGTAAAAATTGCCAGGAACTCCAAAGTGACCAAGTGCTCAGCAGATTAGGTGACTCTTGTGCTCCCCCCTTATGGGTCCCCACTCACCAGCTCCTGTTACCCCTACAGGGGTGGTTGGCATATGTGGATAACCATGGATGAAGTCCCTTGGTGGCTCCTCCAGCTAATTCACCAGTACTTAACGTGATGTCCCTTAATGGCTCCTCCAGCCGATCCACCAAACCAAGATATCCAAAACGATCTCCTATTCAGCAATTCCCAGTCACGGTTTCCAGAGAATATTCTGTGAAATCCCAGGGATAGATCCTTATTATCCCTCACACCAGGTTCCTCCATACCTGGGAGGAGGGGAAGGATTGGGAAAGGAGGAACCTGGTGTGAGGGATAATAAGGATCTATCCTTGGGATTTCACAGAATATTCTCTGGAAAGCGTGACTGGGAATTGCTGAATAGGAGATCGTTCAGGATATCTTGGTTTGGTGGATCGGCTAGAGGAGTGTTTAAGGGACATCACGCTAAGTACCGGTGAATTAGCTGGAGGAGCCACCAAGGGACATCATCCATGGTTATCCACATATGCCAATCACCCCTGTAGGGGTAACAGAAGCTGGTGAGTGGGGACCCGTAAGGGGGGGCACAAGAGTCACCTGATCTGCTGAGCACTTGGTCACTTTGGAGTTGCTGGCAATTTTAACAGCAACTTTGCAGACCACTTGTTTTGGACTATTATTATATATATATATATATATATATATATATATATATATATATATATATATATATATATATAATGTATATATATATATATATATATTATATATAATGTTTGACAATACACATATTGATGAACTGGTGTTTTTCACTTATATATATTTTTTAGAAAGCTCATATTTTTATTTACAGTAAATACACATTTATTTTTGGTTTTTTTTGGTGCTACTGTTTTACAGATGGGCTTTAGTTATTCTTTGGACATTTAGGGTTATTCATCTAATCGATGTTCCAAGGAAAGGGTTTTTTGGTGTGTGTATCATTGCACTTTGTATCATATTATAGGGCGGTATATGTGATTTTAACAAATAACACTATCACTACTAGAGCACATCAGTTTTTGGGTGGTGCAATATTGTTATATATTAAGGGATTGGGACACCCCTCTCCAGTCTAGGGTAGCGTCATTTACCCCATCCTTTTCTTACCATTTAACATAGCCCCTTAGGGGAGTCTATTAGGGGAGGCTGCAACCCTTGCTTGATCCTGAGCGCGGAGGTTCTCCTATTTTTTGCACTACACTTTAGGGTTTACCAGCCTAATAAAATGAGGGAGCTCGTGTAACCAATTGTCCTGCTACTTTATCCCAATTAATGGCACCTTTCTCATACAGTAGTCTCTCAAACAGTGGCACTTGCCACCTCACTACCGCCATTTCTCTACAGCCATTTATCTGTGACGTAATGCTATTTCAGAAGTTTTTGATTCTGCATTTGCATTTAAGCTAATATATCCTGGCCTGTAAAACAGAGAAGGTTATTTGATGTAGAAACACCCCTTAATTTGGTTTATACGTTTATTTCATAGTAATAAAACAACATTTATTTTTAATGCTGCTAGTTGCAGCAAAATAATTGTAAACACCAGCAGGATATTTTACCCCTGATGTTCTGCTTGGAAATGGTGTAAAATGATGTATACCAAAGATAATCTTCTGTAATATTAATGTATTACAAGTTTCTGGCTCACTTCTGCACAGTAGTGGAATCAAACCTGCTTGTTTGCATTTCTTAGGCTGCATTCAACTCTGAGCAACTGTGTCACATGAAAAATGCACCAAAGAAGCTCAAGTATTTTGTTTTGGCACTGAGCCATTTGTATGGCGACATGCTTTTTTTGATGTGGAAAACACACAACAAAACGTACAACTGCTACCAGAGTTTGGGGTGTCATTTAGAAATAATGGCACCTCCAGCGCAACATGCGTTTTTTGCATGTTTACAGAGACAGGTGCAGAAACGCTAATTTCTGCCTGTGTTTTCAGGTGTGAATTCAGCCTTAGAATTATTGTAGCTTTGTGGCTAAAATAATATTCTATTATACGAAATAGATATATCACAGAGAAATGGCGTTCTTGCTCAGAGGCAGGTTATGTCCTGAGTTGTAGGGAAAAAACACGAGCTTGATAAATTAAGCCTTTCAGTGTGAAGCCCCCAGCACAACATGTTATGCAACTTGTGCCGTAAGAGTCATTAAAGGAGCATAAGAAATACAGCTGTATCCTACCATGTGAACATTCTTTAAAGGAAAAAATAGTAATTAATAAAACAAAATGCATGTATATATGCATTTATGTAAAATAGGACAGCTGTATATTCTGTACAATATTCAAAATATTGTGTGTAATGTAAAACGCTAAAATATTAAATCTTGGAGTGAGTGTGCTAAAGTAACGATAATACCCAGTTATTCATATAGACAGCCACATATAAGGAAACCTGTCACCAAATGAACATGAAAGTTGATCACTGCTTTCTGAAAATGCTGGTTGCCTGACTTTCATTCTGCCTGCGGGTTAGTAACCAGGACACATTTGCCGATGACAACTGCTGATTTTTTAGTTTTCCCAAAAGTCATGAGGCCATTGGGCCAGCATAACAGCCAGTCAGGTGGGCAATGGCAGTCCCCGTATTGGGTCCCATTCACATTGGGCATTCACATTGGGCAGTTAGGAATCACGGGCAAAATCAGTGTGATTCTGCCCACATTTTTAATTTGCGGCAAAACATGTGACGCGCATTTGGTTGCCATCCATCCTGAATGGCACCCCACTTTGAAACTGAAAATAAGCATCAAAATGCACATTTGAAAACGCACCTGGCTCTTGACCAAAAGTTGGTCCCTGAGCTTCTTTGGCGCAACAAACATGTATAGTGCAGCTCATTCAAGTAAATGGGCTACCCTAAGTGCGACACACAGAAATGCGTGTCAATTGCGCTTTTTAAATTGCAATATGTGAACGGGGCCTTAAAGTGGTTGTAAAGGCAGAAGGTTTTTTTATCTTAATGCTTCTACGCATTAGGATAAAAAACTTTCTGTGTGTAGCAGCTCCCCTCAGCCCCCCTAATACATACCTGAGTCCCATCTCTATCCGGCGATGTTCATGAGTGCCTCGGCCGTCTGGGACTCTCCTTCCTGATTGGCTGGGCCATTGGCTCCCGCTGCTGTCAATTAAAGTCAGTTAGCCGATCGAGAGAGAGAGGGGGCAGGGCTGGGACAAGGCTCTGTGTCTGAATGGCTTGGCTCGGGTTCCCCCATAGCAAGCTGCTTGCTGTGGGGACACTTGACAGAAGGGAGGGGCCAGAAACACCATCAAGGGACCTGAGAAGAGGAGGATCCAGGCTGCACTGTGAAAAACCACTGCACAAAGGTGATAATTATAACATGTTTGTTATTTTTAAAGAAAAAAAAACAAGACTTTAGTGTTCACTTTAATCTCACAAGTGTTCTATAAAGTCTTGGTCTCAGGGCATGCCTGAAAACCTGTTAGTATTTGTCTTCCTCTGTGGGCTCCATTCACATTTATGGGGAGCTTTAGACATCTCACCAGAGGAAGGAGCAGGCAGACTGTTTCGGAGGACTTTGCTAAACAAGAGCACAGAATTGAGTGGGTCATGTAAGAACTGGTTTCCATACACTTTAATTGCATGTGTGGAAGTGGTGATGCTGCCACTAGCCGAAACAGAAATTGTAAGTGGAGGCCATGGCTTAACATGGACAAAACTGCACATTTAGGAAACATGAGGTGAATTTTCCAGTGTGCTAGAGCATCAGTCAGGACTATGGAGATGGGCTCTGTAATTGAGGTTTACAATGGTGTGTAGAACACGCCATCCATGTGTCACAACCCTGTGTATAAGAACTCTATGAGGTTGATTTACTAAAGGGAAACAGACTGTGCACTTTGAAAGTGCAGTTGCTCCAGAGCTTAGTAAATGAGGCGAAACTTCACTTTGCAAAGAATATCTAATCACATGCAAGAAAAAAAAAAAAAAAAAACAACATTTTTGTTTGCAAATGATTGGATGATGGAAATCAGCAGAGCTCCCCCTCATTTACGAAGCTCTGAAGCAACTGCACTTTGTAGAGTGCAACTGCACTTGCAAAGTGCACAGTCTATTTGCCTTTAGTAAATGCCCCCCTATGTTTCTCACACATTACCCCCAAATTCCATTTTGCAGAAACCGCCATATAATGTGATCCATGTAAGTCTCGAGCATATAGTGGTTATCTGAGATTGTATTCAAATAATCCTCCCAGGAGTGTGAATGTTTTAGCCACGTGTTAGAGCTTGTGGTAGTGGTACTAGGTGCCATTACCATTTACAAAGAACTGCATGCGGATGTTCTATTTTATCTATAATTAATCACTAACTACAACGATTTCTGACATAGCTATGCTGCCTTTTGTTTTGTTTTCAATCACAAGCATTTTCCCTGCATGGCTTCTTTTAAATTCTATTTCTCTTTCTGTAACACTATGGAAGTGGTGTAAATTGTCACTGCTTGGATATAAAATCTAAATGATGTATGTTCAAATGCCTATACAGTTACCATGCAGTAAGAGACCATTACCCTTGTATAGAATCCAACAAATTAAGAAAAATAACAATGTGCAGCAATCTTCACCGACCGCAGCTAGACTAACAGAAGAGCTTACATCCAAGTTATTGCTGAGGGCTGCTGTTTTATTAATAATAATTAGCTCAAAGAGTAATGATGGACCCGGAGAGACCTTACAGCTTGCAGTGGGTACTCACATTGATTATAGTTGATCTTGTGGGGGACTGCTGCACATTGCTGCTCTTTTAACCCTAAAAGAAGTAGTTCATCCCTCCACTTTAAAGTTACTGTAAAGGATCACTTTTTATTTTTTTTTAAATACAAACATATACTTACCTGCTCTGTGCAATGGTTTTGCACACATCAACCCCCGATCCACCTCTTCTCGGGTCCCCCACCTGGCTCCTCCCCCCATTGAATGCCCCTATACCAAGCCGCTTTTAATGGGGCACTCGTACATGCTCATTCTCAAGCTGGGTCTGTGTTTCAATAGACACAGAGAGCGGGGCACTGCCTGGCTTCCGCTGCTGTCTCTGAGCCAATGAGGAGGAAGAGAGCCTCTGCCCTCATGCACCTCGCTAGATCAAGATTAGGCTCAGGTAAGTATAAGGGGGGCTGGCAATCTGCATGCAGAAAATGCATTAAGGTAAAAAAAACTTCTGCCTTTAGGACCACTTTAAATATGAATCTTGTTTCAGTTCTGTGGTAGGTTGGAGCAGACTTTCTGTGAACTCTTTATGACAAAAATCAATGTGTACTGCTTAAATTGTATTCCATATTGCAGCTGTAAGTGTTCTGTATTTGTCCTTCATCCACCCCAGCTTAACACCATCACTTTGCTGCAACTTGTTGGCTCATTTTACCTGTTTATTATAATTATGGTACTTTACACTGAGTGAGTTCCTCATAAGATTAAGCAATTTATTGACTTAATTTGCCAAACATTGTCTATGTGGCCTTAAAGCAAACCTATCCTGAAATTGGTTCTAAACCTGCCATTGCTGACCCCCTTTTAAAACTGCTGATTGTTGGGGTGTCATACTAACCCCCCAGAGTAAAGTCAGAGGTCCTAATCTGCATACTTGTTCTGGGTCAGTCACTCAAAGTACTGAAGCTAAACAGGTTATGATAGCCAGGCAAATCGATACAAATGGTGCTCCAGTGGAAAAAAGGATACAGTATTGCATCAGGGAAATTTAGGAACATGTCCTTTCCAGGTAAAAGTTCTCTTTATAGCCTTGATATATCACATAAAATGGCATCCTGGAAGAGACCTTCTCCACCCTTACTGCACAGAAGAAATCCCTGTCGTGGATCCTGTTAGAGAACATGCATCCGCTGCCCTTAGCATGCATAACCGCTGACTGGTTTCAAGGGTGAACCCTCTTCATCAGGGGTGGTTTGCTCACATGCTTGCTGTCTTTAAATAGCCAATCTACTACTGCCTACAAGTATAAATTACTGATGGGCATAGCCGCAGCTGGAACTGCATGACTCCCATTTAAGCCCGATTTACCTGTTCACATTGGAGCATCCACAACTAGATACTCCTGTAGGCCATTTAGGACCCCTCAGAAACCTGGCTAAAAAACTCCTGATAAGTGCCCCCCACATCCTGCCTTATTGCTAGGATGTGAAAAACGTTTTCACGCCTGCAGTGCTGGATTTTCATGTGATCGCAAAAAGTCAGGGCGTGCGAGTTGCTAACTAGGAGTTTTTAGCCAAACTTCTGAGGGGACCCAAATGGCCTACATGTTAAACAATAAAATGAATGATCATTTTACAAAGCTGCACAGATTTCTGCTTACAGGCAACCTGCATTTTTCAAAGGAGTGGTTAGCAATGACAGGCTTCATGACAGATTTACGATATCTGCTTTAATGCATGTAATCCCAATAGTCATTCTCATACACCACCAGGAAACCTGTACTGAAGAAAATACAGATGCTGCCATTCCAGACCGCCTCCTGAAAAAGCTAGTTACACAGCTACCATGCTGATCCAATGGCTTTGAGCAGTTTTGCAGATCAGACTTTATTCTGCATGCCTGTTCAAAGTAAACGTCTCAGAATGTAGCAGCATGAAAACAGCCAGCAAACTAGAATTTTCAGGAAGAGAACACCAATGGCAGCCTTCATGTTTTTCTTAGTAAAGCTTACTTTTATAGAAAATGTCATGAGAGAATCATGGATGCTTCTATTGCTGACCATTCCTTCTGAAAATGCTTAGTTGCCTGGCTGCCATGCTGATGCATTGGCTTTATTGCTTTAGTGGATCACTGATCTGGACCAAGTATAGAGAACAGGAATTCTTATCTGACACTCGTTTGTAACACATAACCTCTAGTATTGTGACGCCTGCCTTTACACGCACATGAACTTTAATGGCATCCCAGTCTTAGTCCGTAGGGTTTATTATTGAGTTGGCCCACCATTTGCAGCTATAACAGCTCCAACTCTTCTGGGAAGGCTTTCCACAAGGTTTAGGAGTGTGTCTATAGGAATGTTTGACCATTCTTCCAGAAGCGCATTTATGAGGTCAGGCACTGATGTGGATGAGAAGGCCTGGCTCGCAGTCTCCACCCTAATTCATCCCAAAGGTGTTCTATTGGGTTGAGGTCAGGACTCTGTGCAGGCCAGTCAAGGTGTGGGGTAGTTTTTCAGGGGTTGGGGTTGGCCCCTTAGTTCTAGTGAAGGGAACTCTTTTTTTTTAATTTTTTTTATGGACTTTTCTTTGTACACTGGTGCACAGTCATTTTGGAACAGGAAGAGGCCAACACCAAACTGTTCCCACAAAGTTGGGAGCATGAAATTGTCCAAAATGTCTTGGTATGCTGACACCTTAAGAGTTCCCTTCACTGGAACTAAGGGGCCAAGCCCAACCCCTGAAAAACAACCCCACACTATAATCCCCCCTCCACCAAATGGTTTGGACCAGTGCACAAAGCAAGGTTCACAAAAACATGGATGAGCAGGTTTGGGTTGGAGGAACTTAAGTGGCCTGCAGGGAGTCCTGACCTCAACCCAATAGAACACCTTTGGGATGAATTAAAGCGCAGACTGCGAGCCAGGCCTTCTCTCCAACATCAGTGCCTGATTTCACAAATGCAATTCTTGAAGAATGGTCAAACATTCCCATAGACACACTCCTAAACCTTGTGAATAGCCTTCCCAGAAGAGTTAAAGGTGTTATAGCTGCAAAGGGTGGGCAAACTTAATGAACCCTACGGACTAAGACTGGGATGCCATCCATGAAAATTCATGTGCGTGTAAAGGCAGGTGTCCCAATACTTTGTGTATGTTTGGGGCTATGATTTCAAAAGTAACGAATCCATATGCAGCCATGCAACAAAAACATTTTTTTGAGAGAAGACAAGTGATTGCAGCCCCATCCTACTCTCGTGTCACTACAGGGCCTGGTTTACACAAAGCTGGTTGGTCTTTTTTAGCTCTGTGGTACTCCCTTACTGGGATCTCAGCACTGAAAAAATGTGACATTAAGAATGGGTGCGATAGGCTGTGGGACACACACTGAGCAAAATTATAAACGCAACACTTTTGTGTTTGCGCCTATTTAAAATGAGCTGAACGCAAAGATCTACAACTTTTTCTATGTACACAAAAGGTCTATTTCTCTCAAATATTGTTCACAAATCTGTCTAAATCTATGTTAGTGAGCACTTCTCCTTTGCCAAGATAATCCTTGCAGCAATCGGTTTGCATAACCAAAGAATTTCTGCAAAAACTGTCAGAAACTGTCTCAGGGAAGCTCATCTGCATGCTCGTCGTCCTCATCGGGGTCTCGACCTGACTGCAGTTTGTTGCCGTAAACCGACTGGAGTGGGCAAATGCTCACATTTGATGGCATCTGGCACTTTGGAGAGGTGTTCTCTTCATGGATGAATCCCGTTTTTCTCTGTACAGGGCAGATGGTAGACAGAGTGTATGGCGTTGTGTGGGTTAGCGGTTTGCTGATGTCAACGTTGTGGATCGAGTGGCCCATGGTGGCTGGTGGGGTTATGGTATGGGCAGGCGTATGCTATGGACAACGATCACAGATGCATCTTATTGATGGCATTTTGAATGCACAGAGATATGGTGACAAGATCCTGAGGCCCATTGTTGTGCCATTCATCCACAACCACCACCTCATGTTGTAGCATGATAATGCATGGCCCCATGTTGCAAGGATCTGTACACAATTCCTGGAAGCTGAAAACATCCCAGTTCTTGCATGGTGAGCATACTCACCGTTCCAGTTCCTGCCAATGTCCAGCAACTTCGCACAGCCATTGAAGAGGAATGGACCAACAATCCACAGGCCACAATCAACAACCTGATCAACTCTATGCCAAGGAGATGTGCTGCACTGCGTGAGGAAAATGGTGGGCACACCAGATAATGACTGGTTTTTGGATCCCCCCAATACAGTAAAACTACACATTTAAGAGTGGCCTTTTATTGTGGCCAGCCTAAGGCACACCTGTACAATAATCATGCTGTCTAATCAGCATCTTGATATGCCACACCTGTGAGGTGGATGGATTATCTCGGCAAAGGAGAAATGCTCACTAAGGCTGCCCATACATTATACAATTTTCTGTACAATTTTCTTTAGATTCACCTTCAACTATGTAGTGCAAGGGCCTGCCTAATTGGATACAATTGAAAGTGTTTTTTAGTTTTGACCTCATATAATGTGGTTTTTGGTAAATATAAAGGAAAATTGTATAAGAAAATTGCACATGTATGGCCAGCCTAACACAGATTTAGACAGATTTGTGAACAATATTTGAGAGAAATAGGCCTTTTGTGTACATTGAAAAAGCCATAGATCTTTGCGTTCAGCTCATGATAAATAGGGGCAAACACAAAAGTGTTGCGTTTATAATTTTGCTCAGTGTATATTTGCTGCATCTGACATAGATGAGAATCTGGTGGGTGATTTACCAGCTGACAATCAGGGAGCTTGAAATATATGCTTTGGTTGGACTTCTAGTGTCTTGGTTCAGGCTCATGACAATATCTCTAAGACCCCTTTCACACCGAGCCGCCTATAGCGTCGGCGGTAAAACGCCGCTATTTTTAGCTGCATTTTACCGTCGGATTTGTGGCACATTTCGGCTGCTAGCCCTCGGGCTTTCACACTGGAGACAATGCATCAGCTGTTTGAGGGCGGATTGCAGGCGCTATTTTTAATGCTATAGCGCAGCAAAACGCCCTCGGTGTTAAAAGGGGTCTAAGATGTGGACATTTGGCAACATAGGCAGTCTCCATAACACTCCTAACTGGTTTGCTCCACAAAAGTGAATCCCAAAATTAAGGGCTGGCTTTAGCCCAAAGTTGCTGCTTAAAAGTATAGAACAATGGTGTCCAAATTGTGACCCTTGCTTGCCTTTATCTGGCCCTTGGGACAATATTTCTCCCACTGATATGAGGCACTATTTCTCCTACTGACACCAAAGATGTGGTACTATTCCTCCCACTGATGCCAATGAACAATTCCTCCCACTGACGCCAATGACCAATTCCTCCCACTGACGCCAATGACCAATTCCTCCCACTGACGCCAATGACCAATTCCTCCCACTGACGCCAATGACCAATTCCTCCCACTGATGCCAATGAACAATTCCTCCCACTGACGCCAATGACCAATTCCTCCCACTGACGCCAATGACCAATTCCTCCCACTGACGCCAATGACCAATTCCTCCCACTGACGCCAATGACCAATTCCTCCCACTGACGCCAATGATGAGACAATATTCCTCCACTGACACCAAAGATGGGACGTTATTTTTACCACTGACACCATCTATGGGGCTCTATTCTTTTTACTGATACCATATCCTACAGGTCACAGTCCGGCCCCCCCTAAAGCTTAAAGAGCAGTAAACCAGCCCTTTGTTTAGAAAGTTTGTAGACCCCTGAGATTATAGAAGATGACCTTTATTATACTTGATGAAATAGAATTTAAAGTGGAGCTCCAGGCTCCCCCCAAAAATGTAAAAGTCAGCAGCTACAAATATTGTAGCTGCTGACTTGTAATATAAGGGAACTTACCTGTCCAGTGATCCAGCAATGTCCTCACCCGAGCCAAGTGAAAGCGCCGGCATCTCAAGTAATGGAAACAGGCAGTGAGGGCCAGTTCACACCACAAAAACGCACCCAAGATCTGATCCAAATGCGTTTCTGCATGTGCGTTTTTAACGTGTTTATGACCTGCACCGGTGCATTTCTGGATGCATTCTAGATGCTTTTTTTTCTTCTTTTTTCCTGAATTTTTTTCTCACTGACTGGGGCCCAGTGCGTTTTTGCTGCGCTTTATCGCATTCCAGTACAGTCCAGTGCAGGAAAAATGCATACTTTTTTACTGGAACTGACTGCACTGGTGTGAACTATGCTATTGGAAACCATATAACCTACTTTCCATGTATTTTTGATGTAGAAAAAAAAATGCACTGGACTGCATGTGGTGTGAACTGGCCCTGAAGCCTTGCAGCTTCACAGCTGGTTTCCTTGTGCGCATATGGGAGGCATGCTGCGCCTTGTGAATGGTCCCATAGTCTTCTGGGACCGGTGATGTGTCCCTGGAGACTGCGGGGAAGGAGGGTGGCGAACTTCTGGCTCAGATGCCGCGTCACGTGAACCAGAAGTGGGAGTGGGTACCAGTCAGAACTAGGAACCTGCTCCCCCCTTCTCCCCCAGTAAGTGCCAAATCTGGCATTGGAGGGAGGGGAGGGTGCAAACAATCGGAACCTCCCCTTTTGGATGAAGTTCCACTTTAACTTGAAAAGGAATTACTGTTGGCTCTGTCACGTCTTCCATGTTTGCATATATACCATTAGATATCATCATAAACTTAGATTTTCAATCTCTCTCATCCCATTTCTTATAGAATATTGTTTACCCATAGGTTATACAGTCTGCCTAGTAAATGGGCCTCTAGTTGTGATTGATAATGATTGAAAACAACACAAAAGCACAGTTTTTCCTCTGTAATGTTTTATTTTTAATACAAACCTTGGGACTTGCTACAGTTGCTTACTGACCATTTTTTCCCAGGACACAAAGACAGCAGCAAGAGAAAGAGACAGAAGCTTCGAGATGAGCAGAAGAAATTGAAGCCTTCCAGATCATACCACTAACCTGAACTCACCAGCTCTATTTACCCACGCTAGAGTGCACCGCCGCTATGTGGCCGCGGCATTAACACCTTGATTATTTTGAAGCTTTGTCACCGTTCTAGACGGAATCTAGAGATAGATGGCTGCTGCCTAAAGTGGCCCCCAAATGTTTGCTCGTTGTGAATGGGCTTCCCTCTGCTCTTTCAGTGATCTGTGCTCAACCAAAGAACAGCATCATTGTCCAGCTCAGGGAAGCTTCTTCACATCAGAATATATTTCAGTACTACTTTTGTTTTCTTATGAGTTGTATTATTTCCCAGCTTTTGGAGTAGATTTAAATGATGTTGTAATTGCAGTAGCAATGCCCAACCCTTTTTTAGTTATGTTTAAAGCAGTCCTTACATTAAACTATAATGAAGCCAAGATTTGTTTTTTTTTTTCCTTTTATTTTTGGCAGTAGATAAGGTTTGCCAACCTATCCCGAACAGCAAATGTATTATTCCAACCCTGAAAATATAGCTGTCAGTTGCTTCTCCTGAAATGTCATTTATAATGTCGTTGCCTTTCATTAACTGTGAATCTTACAATTTTCCTGGACTGCGTTAAGGAACTTGAGTGACTTTGTTTCTACTCACAGAAAATACTTGTTCTACTAAATTTGCAGTGAATTGAAATCGGTATGGTGCGCTGGTAGGTGCAATGTTTTACATTGTAAGGACTATAAGAAATAGTCACTGAGATAGAAGTGAGTTTGTTTCTATGATAAAGCTAAGTGACAATATAGAAATATGTGATTCTTTTATTTTAAGATGCATGAGGCAGGGTTCAATTTCCTGCCAAGTTAATAAATAACTCAGTCCATTCAAAGCTAACATCTCAGTTATGCATGAATAAAGAATTAGGGGAATTGCCCAAAAAGGCAGAGCAAGTGCTCATCGGTATTGTCTGTGCTCCTCCTGTAGCTTTCTTTTCCCAATACTAACATACAATGTTCTGCACTGTGTCTTGGAGGTGGCTATCTTTTTAGGGGGAGGGCTTTGCTTCCTCATGTCATATTCCTTCGGCAAAGATAACTGTGATCAGCAACACAGTATGAACATGCCAAATCTCATTCCAAATCTAAGACTAGTAGTCAGAGGCAGCAGTGCTCAAACCTAACACTGAAGATATACAGCTAAGAGGCTGTATACACAGGAGTGCCTAGGCACATTCACATACCAGAAAGTGCACTTCTATTGTTCAGGGGAATTCAAAACAAATATATTTTTTCAGGGTACTGTTTAGACACAATTAAAGCATTATTAAACTCAAAAACAAAAAATGTAATATATTGCAGCTTACCACTCTGGATGAAGGAGCACATGTGGCAGATTTAGACAGCAGCACTGTCAGTCTGGGGGGGGGGGGGTGGATGTACTAGCAGATTTCAATTTACTAACAAATTGAAGCTGAGCTGTAGCTAATTCTTTATAATCCGTCTATCTTGAAGGTTTTATATAAATAAAAGCTGATCATTTTAAGCACACCTGCCAGTAATAAATGGTCTGTCTCATCCCTGAGCTTTTCTGTAAGTAAGGCCTAAAAAAGGGAACTCATGCAGCCATCACATCTAAGAATTGGTAAGCTGCAATATAACAAATGTTTGTTATTGGGTTTAATACTGCTTTACCACTTCTAAATGTTCCCTATAACATCAATAAAATCTTAGATCCAGTTAAACTTCCTTGGGGGCTCTGGCAGTGTCATCTCCTCCTTCCTAAGGAATCGTTCACCCGATAACACAGGCATTTTTTTGCATTACAGCCCATTGTATTTAAGCAGCACTTTCATCTAGATTGGGCACTCAATACACAAAAAATCGTCAGTGCACTGAGCATTGACTTCTGGGTGTTGTAGTGCACTTATAATGCACTGTATGTGTGCTGAAGTGCAATTCTAAATGAACGCTAATGCGCATATACAGGACATTGCTTTATGTTGCAGTCTCACTTGTGCTGTGGTTTTAAAATGCCATCACTTGTCTATTCATGTCAAAATGCCTGAATGGGCAAAGCAAAAGATTCACACTCGGCAACTGTTGGGTGGACTGGCAACTTAAAGTGGATGTAAACCCTCTCCTATACCCAGTGAAGTAAACGGCCGCAGATGATACACAGGGATGAAACACATCTCCCTACATACGTTTTACATGTATATCTGCTGTCTTCAGCTTTTTAGACTCTTTAGAAAGTGCACATTGTGTTACAAATTGTTCTTCCTGTTTCAGCAGTGGGTGGGGAGTCGGCATACACTGTGTGTGAGCTGATTGGTGGAAAGGCACCCCCCCCCCCCACATAGGCAGAGGAATGAAGAAACTTGCAGAGTTGCAGAGCTGTGCTATGAATAGACAATCTCTCTGTTTATCTGTCTCTAAGTTCCCTCCCCTACACAATTTTCCAGCTGCTTTTATCTGCTGTGTCGGAGAACTTGTCAGAAGTTATCATGTTGATAACAGAAGAATGGAGCAGCAGAAAGACACAGGACTTAGGGCTTTGGAGAGAGATAAGTAAACACTACATATATATGTGCCCAGGTCAAATTTCATGAATGGGGTTTACATCCACTTTAACTATGGAGATCTTACCTCAGGGATACCTAAGAGGTAACATAATTGAGTGAGTGATCACTGATAGCATCTACACATAACTGGAATAGATTTGAATGGACTGACCCTTTAAAGTCGAGCTATATGCTCATATCCTGCAGCATGATCTAATTAGTTTTGCAGTCTTTTGGCCTTAGCTGTTTTATATATGTGTTTCTAGGCAGAATCAAGCAGATAATGTGCTAAACTGTTAGTTGAATAGCCTCTTTAAGAGGTATCTGTCAGCTATTTTTTGAGCTGGAGCTGCTTAAAGATGAAGTTTAGATATCCATGTTTCCATAGTTATGTAAGTATCTAGAAGATCCTCTTGGAAGTTAGAAACAACTGTAGTAGGCACCACTACTACAGTGATCGCCACTAGCTTCCGGGTTCCATTCCAAATAGTTGTCCTGCTGCATTGAGAGCACAGGAGGTTATTCACCAGGCACGGGTGACTTTAGGAACACTTTTTAATTTCTCCATGGATGCAAAGTGTTCTTTGATTGGTCAAAGTGGAGACTGTGACGTCAGCCCCCCCAGTCTAGTCAGAGAACGCTTTGTATTCATTGAGAAAATACAAAGTGTTCAGAGAATGGCCCCTGTGCAAAGCAAACGTCCTCCATTGTTAACTAAGCAGCAGAGCAGCCGATTGGCACAGGACCTGGAAGCTAGGGTAGCAGTGCCTACTACAGCGACTTCTAAGTTCCACAGAGATCTTCCAGGTATGACACACAGAGATCTTCCAGGCATGACACACAGAGATCTTCCAGGCATGACACACAGAGATCTTCCAGGTATGACACACAGAGATCTTCCAGGCATGACACAGGCATCCTTGCATTGGTCCAAGCTGGAGAACGGTAGCTATGCAAAAATATGTATACCTAAACTTCAGCTTTATTGGAATACTGGAAAAAAAAACAGTTTAACAAAAATACCGCAGGTCCGGGGTGTGAGAAGTGGTCAAACTGGAGTTGGAGTAGGGCCCATTCACAACTATCCTTTCTTTTCCAGTGCATTAATGTGCATTGCCATAAGGCAGTTCACTGTTTGAATGGGATGCCCACACACCTTTAGTTTGTTGGGGTGCCATTAAAAATTAATACCACCATAGCAAACTAACGTGCACATGATGCTGTGCCACAAAGGTGTAAATGGACCCTTTTTTATATAGTTATAGCTTGGTAATTTGAGCCTATAATGGCTATCTGGTGTTTGAGCATGGCTAACAGGTACAGTTTAATGTTTGTTTACCTAACTATATAAATTAAAGTACACTATATATTAGTCCCCCTCCACACTGATGTGCTTTTGATGTGTTCCCATTGACTTGAAGGTGCCTTTTTGGTGAACCTATGAAAAACTGCACCAAAGATACAGCATGTAGGACATTTCAAAGTGCAGCGCACCTGCAGTGTGAACAGTTCTATAGAATTTATTGGGGAACATTTTTCATGTACTTTTGACACCCTGCAAAAGCACACCCCAGTGTGAAACGGGCCTTGGTCTCCTACTTATGAGTGTAACAGAAATGTGTTGTCTTTCTGCTGTTGTATTTATTTGAAGAAATGTTTCCTATGTGTGTTTATAAGGCAGGATGATGCTGCTGTATTCTCTTCACAGTAAACATATGTACATTTTGACTTGAAGAAATGACAGAAATCTTTGTTAGAGCGAGCAGACATATGTAACCTTCAGAGGGATCCTAAGCTTTCATTTTTTTTGTATAAGACATTTACGCTTTAATAATAAATAAGTTTCCCCTTAAAGTGTGTTTTAAGTTTGCTATGTTAACAGCAGACAAGACCTCTTGAGGGAGATGTGGGAGAAAATTTTTGTTTCACAGTTTATAAATTTTAGCAGCCTGTACATAGTCGTGTTCCACCTGTAATAGAAAAGAGATTTTGTAACGATAAAGCAGAATAATGTATATGTATGTGTGTTTGTGTGTATATATATATATATATATATATATATATATATATATATATATATTATATACACTCACCGGCCACTTTATAAAGTACACCTTGCTAGGACCGGGTTGGACCCCCTTTTGCCTTCAGAACTGCCTTAATTCTTCATGGAATGGATTCAACAGGGTTTTGGAAACATTTTTTAGAGATTTTGGTCCATATTGACATGATAGCATCACACAGTTGCTGCAGATTTGTCGCCTGCACATCCATGATGCGAATCTACTGTTCCACCACATCCCAAAGATGCTCTATTGGATTGAGATCTGATGACTGTGGAGGCCATTGGAGTGCAGAGACCTCATTTTCATGTTCGAGAAACCAGCGGTGAGATGATTTGAGCTTTGTGACATGGTGCATTATCCTGTTGGAAGGAGCCATCAGAAGATGGATACACTGTAGTCATAAAGGGATGGACATGGTCAGCAACAATACTCAGATAGGCCATGGTGTTTGAACGATGCTCAAATGGTACTAAGGGGCCCAAAGTGTGCCAAGAAAATATCCCCCACACCATTACACCACCACCAGCCTGAACTGTTGATACAAGGCAGGATAGATCCATGCTTTTGTTTTCGCCAAATTCTGACCCCACTATCTGAATGTCACAGCTGAAATCGAGACTCATCAGACCAGGCAATGTTTTGCAATCTTCTATTGTCCAATTTTGGTGAGCCTGTGCGAATTGTACCCTTTGATTCCTGTTTTTGGCTGACAGGAGTGGCACCCGGTGTGGTCTTCTGCTGCTGAAGCCCATCTGCTTCAAGGTTTGATGTGTTGTGAGTTCAGAGATGGTATTCTGCATGGTTCTGGTTGTAACAAGTGGTTATTTAAGTTACTGTTGCCTTTCTATCATCTGGGACCAGTCTGCCCATTCACCTCTGACATCAACAAGGCACTTTCGTCCCCACAACTGCTGCTCACTGGACATTTTCTCTTTTTCGGACCATTCTCTGTGAACCCTAGAGATGATTGTGTGTGAAAATACCAGTCGATCACCAGTTTTTGAAATACCCAGACCAGCCCGCATGGCACCAACAACCATGCCACGTTCAAAGTCACTTAAATCCCCTTTTCTTCCTCATTCTGATGCTCAACTTGACTTAAGCAAGTTGTCTTCACCATGTCTAGATGCTTAAAAGCATTGAGTTGCTGCCATGTGATTGGCTGATTAGCAATTTGCGTTACCAAGCAATTGAACAGGTGTACCTAATACAGTGGCCGGTGAGTATATATAAATGTGGTCTGCTAAAATACTTTAATTTTTTAACTCAGGATAGACATACACCAATAGATCCAGCCAATTGACCCCACAGCCAGTTTTCCAAATCAGTCACAGGTTTTTTTTTATATCACTTCGGCCCCAAATCTGAGATGTTAGGAACCCAAATTTCCCATCCTAACAGTCTGAAATCTTCTCATGGATGGCTGTATATTGATCAGCAAGGGTTGTGTCTGCTCCAAAAATGTGGTGCATGGTGGCGAGCCTACAATCACCTGACTGCTCTGTATAGGGTACCCATAAAGGGATATCTAGAGTCTGGTGCTTACCACTTCCTTGGTGCGAACTAATACATTAATTATGCCTGCATGCTAAGCTATCTTATTTCACCTGACTCAGTTATCTACTCTGTTCAAAGGAACTCATTGTAAAGACTAGTTCAACCAATGGGAAATTTATTTAGAGATCTGTGTGTGTGTTTCTACTAGCACAGAATTTTCAGCTTCTGAGAACAATTGGTTATGTACCAGACTGTGCCTTGCAGTGCTAGGACCAAGGTTCTTTAGTACCCAAGGGGAAAAAGACAAAGTACACCATGTTCTTCAGCCAGAGCTGTAAAATACCTCAGCTGCAAAGGTTGCAGATCTTGTCCTTTTTGTGACCATCAACCTCCTGCTGAAGCACCAAGGCAGCTGTATGTTCTGCCGACCCTGGTACCATTGTGCATTGTTTCAGGGAACATATAAGGCCATATGGCAACACTTAACGATCGACGTAATATATGTATTGCACATTTGGACTGTACACCATTTTGCAGGTCGACACTTTGTTTTAAAGTGAAAATTTGACTATCTTAACCACTTCAGCCCCGGAAGATTTTACCCCCTTCCTGACCAGAGCACTTTTTACAATTTGGCACTGCGTCGTTTAACTGACAATTGCGCGGTCATGCAATGCTGTACCAAAACAAAATGTGCGTCCTTTTTTTCCCACAAATAGAGCTTTCTTTTGCTGATATTTGATCACCTCTCCAATTTTGGAAAAAAAAACAATATTATTTTATTTTTTGCTATAATATCCCCAAAAATGTTTTTAAAAAACAAATTTCTTTATCGGTTTAGGCCAATATATATTCTTCTACATATTTTTGGTAAAAAAAATTGCAATAACCATATATTGATTGGTTTGCACAAAAGTTATAGCGTCTACAAACTATGGGAAAGATTTATGGCATTTTTATAATTTATTTATTTTTTTACTAGTAATGGCGGTGATCTGCGATTTTTAGCGGTATTGCGAAGGACACATCGGACACTTTTGACACATTTTTGGGATCATTGACATTTATACAGCGATCAGTGCTATAAATATGCACTGATTACTGTGTAAATGTCACTGGCAGGGAAGAGGTTAACACTAGGGGGCGATCAAGGGGTTAAATGTGTGCTCCCTCAGTGTGTTCTAACTGTATGCGGATAGGACTGACTAGGGGAGGAGACATATCGTTGTTCCTACTTAGTAGGAACAAATGATATGTCTCTTCTCCCCTGACAGCACAGGGATTTGTGTGTTTACACACACGAATCTCCATGCCTGGCTCTCGTGCACAGAATCGCATCGGGCGCCCACTGGCGGTTCTTAAAAGGGAATATGTACGGGATTTCACGCAGCGGTGCCATTGTGCCACAGTAAATGTGCATGAGGCGGTCGGGAACCAGTTAAAGGAAATGTTTAGTGGTTTTATACATATAATATACAGTCTTCTATTTTGCAAGCATATGGTGCTCTGGTCTCCTTTTCACATTCTGCTGTGCTGAAAGAAGCCCATTGTTTTCAGAACTTCAGTGAGTCATCAGAGCAGTGATTATTATTATTATTATTATTATTATACAGGATTTATATAGCACCAACAGTTTGTGCAGCACTTTACAACATGAGAGCAGACAGTTCAATTCAATACAGGAGGAATCAGAGGGTCCTGCTCGTTAGAGCTTACAATCTAGGAGGGAGGGTCAAGTGATACAAAAGATAATAACTGTGGAGGAGGAGCTGATGGAGAAAATTAAAGTACAGTTGTTAGGTTTGATAGGCTTCTCTAAAGAGATGCATTTTCAAGGATCATCTAAAAGCAAACAGAATATAGGGGATAATTGGACAGATTGGGGTAGTTCTATAGGATGGGAGAGGCTCAGGCAAAGTCCTGGAGGCGAGAATTGGAGGAGGTGACAAGGGAGCTAGAGAGCAGGTGGTCTTGGGAGGAATGAAGAGAATGATTAAGTTGGTATTTTGAGACTAGGATAGTTATTTAGCTGGGAACAGAATTTGTAAGTTGTTGTTAGTATTTTGAACTTAATCCATTGGGTGAGCGGGAGCCAATGCAGGGATTGACACAGAGGAGTAGCAGACACTGAACAGTTGGTAAGGTAGATGAGTCTGGCAGCAGCATTCATAACAGACTGAAGGGGGGGATAGCCTATGTAAAGGTTAGCCAATTAGGAAGGAGTTGCAGTAGCGAAGCGAGAGATGACCAGGGAGTGAATTAGGATCTTTGTGGTGTCGGTTAGAAAAGGTACGTATTTTGGAGATGTTGCAGAGGTTAAGGTGGCAAGATTTGCACAGTGATTGGATGTGGGGCTGAAAGGATATATCAGAGTCCAGGATTATACCTAGAACCTTGGCATGTGGGGACGGGTTGATAGTTGTTGCCATCGATTTTGACAGAGGGATCAGGGGAAGGGGCACCTGAGGGAGGAAAAATTATGAGCTCAACTCTGGATAGATTAAGTTTGAGGAAGTGGTGTGACATCCAGCGTGTCTGTTAGTATATTAGTGATTCGTGAGGAGACTGAGGCTGGGTGCACAACTAAGACGGATGCGGCTGACAGCAGGGGTCCGGTGCGTCCCTGTTCTCTGTTTCATGGACGTATCAGGCCTGAATTGTTGCCTGAATTCAGGCCTGAAACAGAGCCAAAGACGCACAGGACCTCTGTGCAATCTGCTCCGCAGCCGCCTCGTAAATGTGTGAGCCGGCTCCATTGAGAACCGGTCACAATCTACTGTCATGCGAATTGGATGCAGGGAAACCCGCATCCAATTTGCAATAGTGTGAACCCAGCCTCAAAGAGTGATAGTCCCTTTCAGGCAGCACAGAGGTTACTATCAAACAAAGGATGCTGCTGGCAAGATTTCACTGCTGTGCTGTCTCAGACAATAGTGCTCTGGGAATCCTTTCTCAAGTAACACATTCATATTTGTAAAACAAAGATTGTATGTACGTAATAAGAAACTGATATAAAACAAGTGTTTACAAACCTGTAACTTTTGAAAATCTAAAGTAGAGGTGACCCAGAAGTGTTATTGAGGGCTGTAGTTGAGGTACAGGGAGCTGCTGTAAGAGAGTTTCAGCATGGGGAAAACAGCAATTAGGCAAAGTTTATTAGCCTGCTTTGTTTCCTGACAATGCTCATTCAGGGTTGCCATGTGATGCCCCTTATACAATGGGTTTTCAGACTGCTACCTAAAGTCTATGAAGACCGATGTTGCGAAGACAGATCTGCCTAATTAAACAGTCCTTGCAACAATACCTAAGACACCCTAAGAAAAAATTGTTGATTAAGTGAGGAGGGATACCATTGAAGAAATCTTGTATTCAGAGAAAAATACTAGGCCTGCTGAAAATGCTAGTTGCCTGACGGTCTTCAATACTTTACACTGACCTGAAAAACATACAGCAACCGAATTCAGAGTTAGGTCAGCTTTCCTAAACTACACACTTGTTCTGAGACACTGATGGAGAAAGTACTGAAGACACTGGATGGGCAGTACTAGTATCTTCAGGAGGAGATATGGCAGTATCCATACTTCGCACAACAGGATGCCTTTAACGGTCATCAAGTTTCATGATTAACGGTTTTCTCACCTTTTTCTTCTAATAAACTATTTCATTGTGTGGTATATTTCTATTGCTTTGTCCTATCCACATTATAAATAGCATGCAGCCTGACACTTGCCCCACCTCTCCACCTTGTGCTGCTACAACTTACATTACATACTAATTTACAATGCTGTGAAAAAGTATTTGCCCCCTTCCTGGTTTTGTATTCTTTTGCATATTTGTTCCACATAAATTAATCAGATCATAAAACAAATTTTAATATTACACAAAGATAACATTGAGTAAATATAAAAGGCCATTTTTAAATTATGATTTAAGTTATTAAGGGAAAAAAGCCGTCCAAACCTGCCTGGCATGTGAAAAAGTAATTGCCCCCTAAACCTAATGAATGGTTGCGCCACCCGTGGCGGCAACAACTGCAATCAAGCATTTGCGATAACTGGAAATGAGTCTTTCACATCGCTGTGGAGGAATTTTGGTGCACTCTTCTTTGCAGAATTGTTTTAATTCAGCCACATTGGAGGGTTTTCCAGCATGAATGGCCTGTTTAAGGTCATGCCACAGCATCTGAATCGGATTTAAGTCCAGACTTTGTATAGGCCACTCCATAACCTTCATTTTGTTTTGTTTTTTTGAGCCATTCAGAGGTGGACTCGCTGGTGTGTTTTGGATCATTGTCCTGCTGCATAACCTAAGTGCGGTTGAACTTAAGGTCAGGAACTGATGGCCGGACATTGTCCTTCAGGATTTTCTGGTAGAGCACAGAATTCATGGTTCCATCAGTTATGGCAAGTTGTCCAGGTCCTGAGGCTGCAGAGCAGCTCCAGACCATCACACTACCACTTCCTTGTGTGACTGTTGGTATGATGTTCTTTTTATGAACTACTGTGTTTTTTGCCAGATGTAACGGGACGCACACCTTCCAAAAAGTTCAACTTTTGTCTCATCAGTCCACAGAATATTTGCCCCAAAGTCTTAGGGATAAATTGAGATGTTTTATGGCCAATGTGTGACGAGCCTTTGTGTTCTTTTTGGTCAGCAGTGGCTTTGGCCTTGGAACTCTCCCATAGACGCCATTTTTGCCCAGTCTCTTTCTTATTGTTGAATCATGAACACTGACCCTAACTGAGGCAAGTGATGCCTGCAGTTCTTTAGATGTTGTTCTGGATTCTTTTATGACCTCCTGGATGAGTCTTCGTTATGCTCTTGGAGTAATTTTGGTAGGCCAGCCACTCCTGGAAAGGGTCACCAAGTTTTTTTTATTTGTGGATAAAGGCTCTTACCATGATTGGCTGGAGTCCCAAACCCCTAGAAATGGCTTTGTAACCCTTTTTAGACTGATGCATGTCAATCACTCATCTTTTCTTGAATTTCTTTAGATCGCAGCATGTGTTGCTTTTTGAGATTTTTTAGTGTGCTTCACTTTGTCAAACAGCTTCTATTTAAGTGATTTCTTGATTCAACGGGTCTGGCCGTAATCAGGCCTGGGTGTGGCAAGTGAAATTTAACTTTAAAATGTGGTTAATCACAGTTCATTCATGATTTAGCAAAGGGGGGGGGGGCAATTTCTTTTTCACATAGGGCCAGGCAGGTCCAGTTCCAACTAAAGTTTTTTTTTTTTACTTGTCAGTTTACCTGTCCTATGTGATAAAGGATTTAGGGCTGCTCATCTAGTAATAGTAAAAAGCTTTATAAGGTGTATCAAGGTTAAGAGTGGTAGTAAACCCAAAAAACAATATTTTTCCTTTTTCTTTCTTTTGACCTATTTTTGCCTTTTAATCTTGTCACTTCATATAATAGACCAAGTTGTCTAGCAAAAGTGGTAGTTAGAGGGTTAAGACAAACCATTTGCCACTAACAGGGGTGCTTATCAGCATTTATTAATTTACAGGTGCATCTCAAAAAATGTGAATATCATCAAAAAGTTAATTTATTTCAGTAATTCAAGTCAAAACGTGAAACTCATATTTAAATAGATTTGTTAAACAGAGTGATATATTTCAAGCATTTTTTTTTAAATTTTGATGATTACGGCTCACAGCTAGTAAAAACCCAAAATTCAGTATCACAGAAGGGCACACAGGGGCATAGGGGGACACTGTGGTGAGGTGGAGGGCACAGGGGGACACTATGGGGAGGTGTAGGGCACAGGGGGACACTGTGGGGGGTGGAGGGCACAGGGGGACACTGTGGGGAGGTGGGGGACACTGTGGGGAGGTGGGGGGCACAGGGGGTCACTGTGGGGAGGTGGAGGGCACAGGGGGACACTGTGGGGAGGTGGGGGGCACAGGAGGATACTGTGGGTGGGAAGCTGTGCAGCAACTCTCTAATAGCAGCATGTGGTACAAGCTGCTGCACTTTCCTTCCCACCTCTCGTGATGCGCTCCTCCTCGCCGGCCCCTCCTCTCTTCTGTCCGTCCGAGGTGATGACATATACAAGCACCTGGGGTGGACAGGAGGGAAGGAGGGGCCGGCGGGGAGGAGCGCATCACGAGAGGTCTGTTTACACTTCTCTTAGCAGTGAGCAGGGACCCGATCTGCCCGTCAATCACAGCTAGCTGACGGGTAGATCGGGTCCGAAGTGAAAGCTGTCATGGGGTCAAGCTGCCCAATGGTCAGTCTGCCCCTGAGCCAGGGTGACCAGACACTGGTAAAGCGGTCCCTAGTACCTCTGCAGGTCGCTATCCATTTCTCCGCCTCCCTGATTTCATTAACCCTGCGAATCCACTCCTCCCTGCGGGCAATTGTGCTCGCTTCCAATAAATCGGGAGCAAGCGTTTTGCTGCATTCAGCAAGTAAGGCAGAACGCTTTTCTTAGATTGACTGATCGGCATTGGAGGGATGTGCAGGACGAAATGAACTGGGGATAAAGGAATATCCAAGCCCAGGATATACTTGATTCCGGATTGATTGTCAACCCAGAAAGGCCTAATTACAGGGCAATCCCACCATAAGGCAGCAGCGTGCCATGATGGCCACAACCTTGCCAACAGTGCTCCGGGATGGAAGGATAGATTCAGACCAGGTCAGCAGGCACCCGGTTCCTGCGAGACAAAATCTTATAATAGGTTTCCTGAGTCTAATGCCGCATACACGCGATTGGAATTTCCGTCAACAAATGTTCGATGCAAGCTTGTCGGAAATTCCGACCGTGTGTAGGCTCCATCGGACATTTGCTGTCGGAATTTCCGACAACAGATGTTTGAGAGCTGGATCTCAAATTTTCCGACAAGAAAATTTGTTGTCGGAAATTCTGATCGTGTGTACACAATTCTGACACACAAAAGTCCACGCATGCTATTCAGGATCAAGCAGAAGAGCCGTACTGGCTATTGAACTTCATTTTTCTCGGCTCATCGTACGTGTTGTACATCAGCGCGTTCTTGCCCATCGGAATTTCCGACAACATTTGTGTGACCGTGTGTATGCAAGACAAGTTTGAGCCAACATCTGTCAGAAAAAAAAGCCACAGTTTTGTTGTCGGAATGTCCGATCGTGTGTACGCGGCATTAAAGTCAATAGAACTGGAATGAGTGAGCTGGTATAGGTGGGTCGATAGACTCGAGCTGAGTTCAAGACCCAAATCCCTTTCCCACGCCCGCACATAGATAGGCTTAGATTTAGGGGTGGTAAAATTGAGCAGTTGGTATAGTTCAGAAACCATATGTGGTACTGGCTTTTCTGCTATAAAAAGCTGTTTAAAGGGCGTGAGAGAGAACGGATCCCTGATAGAGAGGCTGTGAACTCAAAAGAAGTGGTGAAGTTGCCTATATCTCCAAAAATCCATCTGGAACCCCCCTTGTTCCTGATGAGCTTTCTACAGCTGACACTTCCATCATCCACCCAGGGCCTAAAGAAGGCCATATGTTCCCCGGGAGCGAACCACAGAAACCCACCCAGCGGAGCCAGTGGGAACACAGGGGGGGGCTAGATCGTAAATTGGATTTGATCCGGTCCAAAACTGCAAGGGCATGGGTCGTCAATGGGGAAGTGGAATCGGACAACCTCCTGTGCCCCAGAGACAACCACGGGGTTTAGGACAAGTTTCTCCCTGCCATGTATTTTTCCAGGGGAACCCAAAGCTTAGAATGAGTGTGGAATCGCCAGTTGAGGATCCTCAGAAGAGCAATGGCCCTGTAGTACCACTGTATGTCTGGGATGCCCAGTCCACCCGCAAGCTTCGGGCATCTCAGCACTTTTAGAGCGATGTGTGGTTTCTGGGAATTGCACACAGACAGCATGCTAGACAGCTGAGTAAAGAAACCTTTGGGGAAGGGCACAGGTATATTCTTCAGTAAGAAGAGTATTCTAGGTAGAACATTCATTTTTATAATATTCACGCACCCCAACCAAGTAAAAGCAGTCTTAGCCCACTGGGAGAGGTCCCGTTAAATCGTAGCGTGCAGTGGAGGGAAATTATTAGCATACAAGGTGCCATAACGATAACGTTCTGTAAGCTGGATGCCTAAATATCTAAAGGAGAACTTGGACCAGGTAAAAGGAAAGGCAGCTTGAAGGCGAACTGCTAAGAAAGGAGATAATTGAATAGGGAGTCTTTGACTTTGTGAAATTCATTTTAAAATTCGTCAGCATTCCAAAATGTTTAAGTTCTCACATTAGGTTTGGTAGACATAGAGTCTTACAAAAGGGGATAAAATATCTTGTAGTATGCCTTGGTGAACCCGTCGGGGCCAGGGCTTTTCCCATTAGGCAAGGATATCACAGTCTGTTCGATTTCCGCAGACATAATTGGCAACTCTGAGGTTGAGCATTGTTCGTCTGAAGGGGGGGGGAGTCAGCAGTGGTCAGGTATTCTTGGATAGCTGTCAGCCTAGCCTCCCGGGCATCCTGGAGCGAACCCGGGTCTAAGTTATACAATTCGGTGTAATAATCGCGGAACCCCGAGGCTATTTTAGAGGACTGAATCACAGTCTCTCCAGAGGAGGAATGAAGCTTCTGTATGGACATTTGGACTTGTTTCTGCCGTGGGGCTCTGGCAAGCATGCAACCATATTTATTGCCCTGCTCATAATATTTATGAGATAAATATTGTATCTGTTTATGGGTTTGGCGATCGAGCAGTTTCAAAAACAGCTCTCTCAGCTCAGTCAGTCTTTACAATGCCTCGGGTCCCCCGCTATTCTTATGCCGAAGTTCAGCCTGTTGAAGGGCATCAAGCACCCTGTTAAAGTCCGCTTAGCGTTCTTTCTTGAGCTTGGAGCCAAATCAGTTTGCCTCATACCACTGCCTTATGACCCTCCCAGACAATCCCTTCACTAGAGCCCTCAACAGTGTTCTCTAAAAAGTAATGAGTTAGGGCGTTCGTGACCCCCAGGACTACTGCAGTATCGTCCAACAGGTTTTCATTTAGCCGCCATGACCAGGACCTATGGGCGCCTGACGGTAAGGCCAAAGTATCCGTAACCGGAGCATGGTCAGAGATAGTAATGTTTTCAATGGACGCCGACTGCAGTAGCTCAAGGGCAGGACGGTCCACATAAATGAGGTCAATATGGATGTACACATTGTGGATTTTAGAGTAGTAGCCGAAGTCCCTGTCTGAGGGATGGAGCACCCTCCAGCTGTCAATCAAGAGGGAAGTCTGAAGGGCTTCGTGGGAATGCTCGAGGAAGGCATAAGAATGGGAATGTTGACTATGGGAAGTGTCAAGTGAAGGGTCAGGGCTAACTTCAAAGTCTTCCCCAAGGACCCAGTAGCCATCCTTAAAATCCGCCAGTTGCTCCAGGACAGTGTCAATAAAGGTAAGCTGATCAGTATTGGGAACGTACATTTTCCCAGCAATGGAACCCTTCAGAAAAACATAGGGGCCCTGGGGATCTACCATGCTCCCAGTGGGTTGGAAAGGGCAAGATTTATGGACCGCAATGGCCGTGCCCCTTGACTTGGGTATCAGAGAAGTACTCAGGAACCACTGATTATACAAATGAGTGGGCAGCTTGGGTACCGATTGGGGAGTGAAATGAGTCTCCTGCAGTAGGACCACCTGTGCCCCTGACTTTTTCAGTTCTCACTACAGCTTGCTGCTCTTGCATGGAGAACAGAGACCCCTAACATTGTATGAAATTACCTTAGGAGTAGCCAAAGAAGGTCTGAGGGTCCGGCAAGTCTCCAGACGTGCCAACAGGCTCGGTGTGGGTGGTGAAGTGATAGGCAGTTGATGGGAGAAGAGAAAGAAGTAGAAAAGAGGAAGGAGAAAGGTGAGCATGAGCATTCAACATAAAAACGTAGATAAAACAGGATACTAATATCCAAACCAACATTTGAGATAGCTGTAGACCAGGCGTAGGACACCCCTCCACTCAGTCCCAATAGGGATCTGTACCCATAAAGCTAGGGCCTACATGGGGAACGTGTGCCAACATGAGAGGGAAGATAGGGAGGCTCAGCCCCATCCACCGCATCTAACTGGGTGCTACAGTAAGAGGGGGAGCATCAGTATGGAAGCCTGGAAGGTTTCAGTCCAGAGTCACTACAGCAAGTACGGGGGACCTAGCACAATAACTGAAGCAACCTCAACAGGAAAGGAGGTCAGACCAAGGCCTCGCTTGCCATTCGGATCCAGAAGTACCGTCTGGAGCAGACTCTGCAGTACCCAGATAGGATGGATTAGAGTACTAGGTCATCGTAACAGATGGTAGGAACTGCCAAAGAATGGAACTTATCAGTCCCGGGGGGTGGACGGGCCCAGGGAGGAACCCAACTGGGGACGTTGCAACCCCTTTTGCGTCTCCTGCGCTTATCCGGCAGCCAAGGCTGAGGGAGCTGAACAGTGGGGAGATCTGACGGTCCCCTCTAATCCGGAAAGTCAACTGGATCCAGCTCGAGAGCAGACAGAAAGTGCTGTAGATCATCTTTAGTACGTAGCGTGACCGGTCTGCCATTTCTGGTCACCTTCAGGTAGAAGGGAAACCCCCAACAATAGGGCAGACCTGCTTTCTGGATATCAGTCAGTAAGGGACAAAGCGCCTTGCGCTGCATGAGGGTACGCCTAGAGATATCTTGATAGAAGAATAGGTGGGCCCCATCGAAGTCAAAGTTTGGTTTTTTTGCATGATGCGGTCTTTAAGGATGTATTTGTGTAGCTTACAGATGATATCCCTGGGATAGTCCACATCTTGAGAAGGGGGCCTTAGTGCCCTGTGGGCACGATCATTTTCAATGGGAGCCGTGGCAGGCAGATCCAGTATTTCCCTAAAAATGGCCACTAAGGTAGGGACAATATCTCTGGGAGCTGTAGCCTCTGGCAGGCCACGGATACGCATGTTTGCCCGCCGGCTGCGGTTCTCAACATCATCCAGCTGACAGCAAAGTCTCAAACTGTTGGTCCTGTGCAGTGCATTTAGTCTGGAGCATAGAAATGGTAAGAAATGCATCATCAAATCTTTGTTCAAGAGATTCCAGTTGTCAGGTCACCTTGAGGCTAGGTGACAGATGCACACCGTTGGGATCAGGAGTGCACCGCAAGGCAGTGGACCCTACGGCTGACTGCTGCGGATGGGAGTCCGGGTATAAGGAAGGCTGGGTCGCTGGAACACCAACACGGATCCCACCGGGGTTAGAGCGTAGGATTCCCTGGGGCACGGAGTCTAAGAACCAGCAGGTTTTCACCAGAGCCTCTGATGGTGAGGATGGACTGGGCTGCAACTGGCTCCAGGTCATGACCCCCAGGGTCCCCCAGCTCCCACCCACAGTAGGCAACAGAAGGATAAGGATAGTAAAGGAATAAGCCAAGGTCAGGGCCACAAGCAGACAAGGACAACAGAGTACACGCCAAGGTTCAGGGTCACAGGCAAACAGGGATAGTCGGGGACACGCCAAAAGGTCAGGGTCACGAGCAGACAGGAATAGTATAGAACACGCCAAGGTCGGTAACAGAAATAAATGTAGAGCACACTGCAGGCAGGAACAGGAAGACAAACACACAAAGGTTTGTCAGCAGGGCTGACCTGCAGTGCAGAGGTTAATATAGAGTTCTCTGATAGGAGCTGGGGTGGAGCCATGCTAGAGGAGAGTTAATAAAAGCAGTCAGGTGAGAGACAGCTGGTCTTAGGAGATGAACACATGGAAACAGGTGAGCTGACAAACAACCTCTATTGCATAACCATGACACCAGTCTATTGCCCAGATGTGTGGTATTTGCCTGAAGCTGTGCTATGTCCTCTTTAAAGGCTTTTTCTACCCTTGAGAGACCAGATATGGCGCTTAATGTCCCTATCAGCCAGGAGGTCCGCCATTTCATAGCCCCTATCAGGGGAGGCTGTAGAGCCAGGGGAGGCAGGAGGGGCAGAGTCATTCACCATAGAGAGGGGATCAGGGATGCTGCAATCTGCTGGAGCAGGGCCGCAGTGTGCTGGGAGGCCTTTGCGGCCCTCTGGGCCTTGGGCGCTGTTGCCATCTTGAAAGCTTCATGGTCCCGGGAGAGAAGGACTCCAGCTGTCCCTGCCGCAAGCTACTTTTTTTTTCTGCCAGCAGTTCTGGCAATTTTTCTGCTGCCTAGTGTGCATGGACCCTAAGTTATATGAGGTGACACTAGGTTATGAATATTATTCTTCTATGTTAATGGAAATGCTCTGTCTGATTTCCTAGCTATACACATAATATAATGTACACATGATATAATCATCTTGTACCACAGCTGTTTCTAGCTAAGCATTGTATGTTTCAGAAATGTACCATGCTAAATAGGTAGCTCTATCTATTAATTATTCGTTTTCATTGAAAAGGAACAATCATTCCTGGCTGGAAATCAAATCCATTTTGAACAAATTGGTCTATTTTTTTTCTATTTTTCAATCAGATTTTATTTATAAAAAGTACAAAACCATAGAAAAAAAAAGAGCGTGTTGCCTCAGAGGGCACCATAGTACCAGATTTATATAACTGCTCTAGCAGGTACATTCCAGAACCAGCATCGAATACACATAACACACATAGTCCAGGTAGACTGCACCAACGATGTACCAGAACCTTTCTTAAAGAAACAGCTGCCATTCCAGGGATAGTGATGTGGACATGACCACGCATAAAGTAGAATTAAACTCCACTTTTGAACTTTTACCTTCAGGTAAACCTATAATAAGGCTTACCTCTGGGTACAGTAAATATCTCCCAAACTTGCACTGTTTAGGAGATATTCACACAACATGCAGCGGCTGACATCACTGGCATAACGTGCTGGACCTCAGCGGGGGATTGATTCACTGATCCTCGTTGAGCAGGCGGATGACAGGTCCGTCTCTGCTCACTGTGCTGAGATGGACCTGTCAGAGCCCCGCCTCTTCTTTATGGGGAGATCGGGTGAAAATGGACCACCTATCCGTTTTCACCCGATCCGCCAGATGGATGGAAAATAGGGTCACCGTCCATCTGGATTTCACAGAAAGAATCGGATAGCAGCGGGTGTCAGCGGACATGTCACCGCTGACATCCGCTGTTCCATGGAAGTAAATGGAGGCTCCGATCAGATCCACCTTAAAAACCGACAGGCGGACCTGATCGGAAAGCCTGTGTGAAATGGGCCTAAAAGGCAGGTTTTGTGGTTCATTCTCACCATGTGATTACTTCAACATAAACCTGCCATGATAAATGGGTGTTACCAGATCTAAAAATTGGGTGAAATGGCAATATGTGATACTTTCCTGAAAATCATGTTGCACCATAACTAAACTCAAAGCACCTTTTAATTCAAGCCAGAAAAGCAGTCTTTGTAAATTTTTGTGATATGTCTCTGTGAGCCCCTGTTCCTATCAGGGCGATTTGACATGTGGAATCGCATGCCAAATCGCAGCCTATTGCTGGCAATGGCACCGTCCGAAACGCTGTGACGCCGACTTTGTGGCGCCGCACCGATTCCCAAAAGTAGTTTTTGCACTACTTTTGGCGACTTCGGGGGCGGTTTGAATAGACATCTGTGCATGAACCCATACAGATGTCTTTCAAATTGCCCTTGAACTCACACTGAAATGTGGGTTTGAAATTGAGCGAGTTCAGTTGAACACGCACGATTTCAAACCCGCTTATAGTGTGAACGAGGGCTTAAGGTCAAATCCCTCAACCCCCTTATGTAATGGAGATAAATAGAGGAAGTCCAGCCTCGGTTCCCTCCCTAGATACAGTGGAGTGATAAAGGCATAGCCTTTCAGGGACAGGAAGTGTGTTCTTTGCAAGAGAAGGGGTGAAAGTATACAAGAAATGTACTAATGCAGCCACCACATCTAAGGAGTGGTAAGCTACATGTTACACAAGTTTTGGTTTTACATACGCTTTAATGTCTGCATTCCAATTCACCCTATCCATGAAGAATTACACAATTTACGAATCCTGATTAACTGGATTTGGTTGCATGATTCTCTCAGATGAATCAAACCCACCTGCACATATTGTTATGATTTGCCTAGTTTGCATATCACAGGGAAGCTCAGACCTCTCTACTACTTATTTTAGGAGTTTGTTTCCTGGCCATAATGATAATCCTCCAATTTTACTGCTTAGTGAGTCACTTACCAGAAATAGAGCGCCTGAAAAACAATTTACACCCTTGGAAGTTTTCCTTTTATAAAACATTAAATAACAGAGAATATAATGGTGATTTCATTGTTATGCTGATCAACAGAAATCGGCTCTTTTATTTCACAGTGAAAACAGATCTCTGCAAAGGCATTTCAATTAATTGCAATGAAAAACCACAAAACAAGTGTTTGCATATGTATACACTCCCTTTTAATACAATACACCTGAATCATCACTGGAGCACCCAATTCTTTTTCCGAGTCACATAATTAGGGAAATGGAGATCAAGGAGTTCATATAAATACATGTGTATATGGAAAATCCAACGTCTGAATAGTGAAGTTATCATGACATAACCTACACCATGAAGACCAGTGACGTTGAACAACTCCATAAGGTTGAGTTCACACTTAATTTGGATGCGGCTCACACAGCAGGGGTACGGTGTGTCCCTGTTCTCCATTTCAGGGATGAATCAGGCCCAAAGTTTTGCCTGAATACGGACCTGAAACAGATCCAAAGATGCACAGGACCCCTGTTCAATCTGCTCCGCAGCAGCCCTGGAGATGTGTGAACTGGCTCCATTGAGAGCCGGTCACACTTTCCTGTCATGCGAATTGAATGTGGAGAAACCTGCATCCAGTTCGCATAAGTGTGAACCCAGCCTAAAGAGTAATTCAAAAGTCTAGAAGGGTACAAGAACATTTCCAAATCACTAAATATCCCCTGGGGTACAGGTAAACCAATCAATAGGTAGTGGAAAGCGTATGGAGCAGCTGTATATCTGCATAAAATAGGTTATCCACCAAAAGGGGGTGACCATGCAAGAAGGACACTAGTGACCACTCAGTGGCTGCGATTACAGAAACTAGGAAAAAAACAACTGTTGCCTGGGTGCTTCACCAGTCACAACTTTATGGGAGAGGGGCAAAGAGAAAGCATGACCTTACCAGAAAGTATGGGGGAGACTGCAAAGTCAGCTGAAAGATCATCATAAACAGGGATAAGCTTGGACATGTTCATATACAAATCAAAACCCACTCAGTGTTGCCATCTCCCAAAGTGAAATTTACTGACAGGACTCCGAGAATGTACTGACAGCACCATTTTTTTTCGTTTCAATGGTATTTGTTAAGTTTTTCACACATAGAAAATTTACAGAAGGGTAAGTAGCTGTAAAAATTCCTGTTAAACATTAAAGCGGGGGTCCACCTATCTATCGTTTTTTTTTTTTTAGTTCATTTACAAACTTTTCTTCTCAGCATTACATACTCACATATTGTGTGTAATATGTCCGCCTGTGTCAGATTTCGTCGGAAAGAATAACTTATATTATTCACTGCAGGCGGTTTCCATCTTCATTGTGGGCATTTGAAGCCCACAAGCATTTATTTCCTGGATGTGGTGAATGCTGTGCTCCCAGCATTCACCGCTCGTTCCCGCACATGCTCAGTGGCATCCTGGGAAGCCTGAGACTAGCTCCCAGGAGTCTGCGAGAGGCTAGAAATGCGCCTACTCCCACGGGAGGAGAACCAGGAAGTGCAAAGAAGAATAGAAAAATAAAAGGTAATTACGGCGATTTAAATTTTTTTAAACGACATGTCAGCATCTAGGCAAGGAAGAGAATACATACAGATATTGTTCAAAATTTGGGTTTAAATTTTGGTTTAAGGCATAAAACGATGAGTTATGAACTAGATTAATGTATGTTGTATATGCCCGTCCTAAAAAAACAACAATGCTCTGCGCTTAGTACAATATTCTAACGGTGTATGTGCGGCACATAAATAATAATATGACTAGTAGCAGCTGCTTAAATAGTAGAACATGTATATAGGCAATAATGAATCAATTAAATTAGATAAATATATAAATACACAATTATAAATATATAAATATATAAAGTGTCTCTTCAGTATTGCAGCAGCGCTGTGCACCCCAATTAAACAGGGTCTCTTTCTTAATCTATTTCAGAAAGTTCAAACATGGATCTGATAGCCAGAGTCCCACCAATAAATAATCAAGATGTATTCTGTGAGGGTAGTAATCCTTTCACCAAGCGATACACCACGTGCTGGGGTCCCCAATGAAAACTCACTCACCAGAAATCAGATCAATAAAAGCCTTGATTAATAGTAGTAAATCTGCCTCAATATCCAAAGCGACCACCAGATGTCAGTATTATTCACAGTAGTTCCAATAGGATATGTAGAAGAAACAAAAATGCTCACATAGCGTGATACTGCTAAACATCTTTATTTGAACCATCCAAACATCCCCTTAAAACCATGCGTACCAAAATTTAATAAACATTGAGCAAAGATAACAAAGTGCACTGTGCCTGATTGCGTCCTCCAGTCGTGAAAACCTGTCGGGAGCGCTCCCTGTGTGTAACCACAGTCACACGCTTCCTGGTTCCTCGGTTGGTGGAGCACATGCGTCACTTCCTGTGCGACACGTCCCTAACGTTTCGTCACTTCCTGGACTTCTTCTGAGGGCGTGACACACAAGAAAGGAGGCCGGTATTTATATAAGTGGCAGGCGGAACAGCCAATCAGCAGAAGCAGACGCCCGGATGACTCACACATCCCCGCCCCTAATGCTAAATACTGTCAGCAATGTGTGAAATAACATCATCCGGACATTCTGCTCCCACAGGTCGTATTAAGCATAACAATACCGGTTCTAGTGGAAGATAACCTAATGCATAAAAAACAAGTACCTTGAATACCTGCAATCATTCAGTGTATGCGGCGTGGACATTGATCCGCAGCGCTATCATTGAGCAAGCACACTTTCGGTATTCATTAAAACTGATTAAAATATTCTCTCAAAATATAAAAGTTTTCAGTAAACAAGAATTGTCTAGCAATTTTACATCATACATTGCTTATCCTATGAATAAAGATAAAAACTGCATAGCGATTTCCTAGCACGTATTAAATAGTCGCATACGCTAAATTGCACCTGATAAACATATGTTGGAATATTAAAATAAATATATTGTCTAGCAATTTTACATCATACATTGCTTATCCTATGAAAAGATAAAAACTGCATAGCGATTTCCTAGCACGTATTAAATAATCGCATACGATAAATTGCACCTGATAAACACATGTTGAAATATTAAAATAAATAAATATGTATTAAAATTGTATATCTAAAATGTATATATGTACATATAGAAAATATATGACAATCCACATGTAAATATATGTATATAAAACATTTATATAAAACGTGATCATATTGGAGTCAAAATTCTAATAAAAAATTACACTGTGATAAAATGAAACTGGAACCATACCCCAGGGTATGTCTATGTGTCACTGATGAAACAATTTATGTCAAGCTCTATGTTAAGACCCTTGGGGGCAATCACATCCACAGAATAGATCCAATGGGTTTCACGTTTGGATAACTCTCGGATGCGATTTATGCCCCTCCAATGGGACTGGAGATGTTCAACCCCCCAAAATTCCAATCCCGTCGGGTCACTATCATGTTTTAATTTAAAATGCAGATGAACTAGATTACATTGGTAAAGCATACATAAACAAAAGATATGGCAGTGTTCTAATCATGCGGTAGGGGCGTTGGCCCCCTCCCCATCCACACACCCCTATTGGGATCAATTGGTGTTGTGAGGTGGGTGGCAATACGGCCACCCTAACACAAATACCTGTGTGGAGCACAGGTGAACATTAAAAGTAAGGTAAGATGTTAATGGTTGCCACATGCAGTACAATTAATACTTAAAACATTCTTATCATATTTCAGGATTTAAAAATCAAGTAGGTCTCTCAGGAGAGAAAGCTATATGGTGAGCCAATCGATTAAAAGGGCAGTGATCAAAATCAAGTATTGTGCTGGATTCATATTTGGGTTATGAACAAAGCCATTCAAGCCATAGAGTCCACAATTTGTCTGTGGAAGCTAGTCTACCTTCCGATAATGCAAACATGCGTTTATAGGATCCATGGGTGTTGACTAGGGAGATTACCTCATCTAATAAGATTGGGTCATCAGTTTTCCAGTGTCTGGTGATGGTGAGCCTAGCAGCTAGTAGTATGTAAGTAGTTAAACATTGAAGTTGGGGGGTGATATGTTCAATTCCTATGTTAAGTAGGGCAAATTCTGGTAATGGGGCAATTGGAATTTTAGTAGCTCTGCAAGTAAGTGCGAAAACTTCTCCCCAAAATTTCAAAAGTTTGGGGCATCCCCACAGAATGTGTAGGAGGTTGCCTATCTCTCCTCAATTTCTCCAGCAAGTGGGATCTGCAGATTGAGCAAAGGTGTGTACTTGGGTTGGGGTAATATACCATCTAAGGTTGATTTTGTGGGACAATTCCCAAAGGTTAGCGGTGCAGGTGGCCTTGCAGTTAGATACTAATGCTTTGGACCATCGATAGGAGCTGAACGCCCTGCCTATATCTCTTTCCCATTTTATTAGTGGGGGAAGTTTAGTGAAGTTAGTTTTGGCATCTAGGAGGTTGTAGAATATTGCTATACCCTTTATGTTATTGGTAGTACTTGAAAGGTACGTCCAAATTTTGACATGAACAAAGATGTGTAATCTGGGATTGCGGATTAAGCAGTATGATGCTTGAATGTATTTAAAGTAGTCTTTAGTAGGGAGGGAAAACTCCTTTTTGAGTTTGGCAAATTATTTGAGTATGTTACCTGAGTATAGATTTGAAAGGTGGGTTATGCCTTGTTTATGTCAGTTCTGGGTAAAGAAGTTTGGTATTAGTTGGGTTAAGACAGATATGGGAACTGGTAGTTGGCGAGGTGTGTTTCCTTTATACGCTTTGGATACACAGTAGTTGAATGCTGTCACAGAAGCCATTATAGTAGGGGATAAGAATGAGTTGCTGGGTTTTATATGTGGATTACTCCGGAGCCATACATGTAAGCCCTGACCTGGGATCTCTTCAAGGACAGACGTTGTTGCTTTTAAACCAAAGTTTGATATGTGATAGGATAGAGGCATAATAGTAGTCTCTAATATTTGCGCCCCCCGCTAACCTATGTTTTGTTAGATTGGATCTGGAGCTCCTGGCTTTAAAAAATTACTTAGTATCTTGTGCATAGATGTAAAGAAGGAGGAGGGTACAGGTATGGGTAGGGATCTAAATGTGTATAAGATTTGCGGTAGCTTAATCATCTTGAATGCTGCTAGCCTACCTGACCACGTAAGATGGGGTTTAGTTAGATTTTTAAGTTCTTTGGGGAGGTCGTTTAAAAGTGGTGCATAGTTAGCTTGAAACAGGGAGGACACTTGTTTGGTCAGGTTAATACCCAAGTAGGAAATTGATTTGTCAGCCCATACATATGGATGTATCCTACTTAAAGAAGATTGTTGATCAGGGGGGAATTCCCACAGGGAGAATGAACGATTTAGATGCATTGACTTTGTAATAAGATATTTGGCTAAAAGTTTCTAGGGTGTACCTCGCCGAAGCCAGGAAAAAGATGGGGTTAGATAGGATGAGGATCACATCATCTGCAAATAGATTTATTTTGTGTACTTGCGAATCAACTTGTAGGCCTGTAATCTCTTGCATAGATCTAATTTTTTCCCGCTAATGGCTCCATCATGAAGTTGAATATCAGGGGTGAGAGGGGTCGTCCTTGTCTTGTTCCATTTGTGATGTTGAAAGGTGTGGAAAGCATAGAGAGCTAGTATAGCTGAAAGAAGATGGCCCTGGAATCAAAATTTGCGCTAGGTAGCCCCAGTGGACTCTGTTGAACGCCTTCTCTGTACCTAAGACAGAAGCAGAGAAGGCACTCTGTGGGATTCCGCATGATGTTTATCATCCGTCGAGTATCGCCGGAAGTTTGCTGACCTTTTATCAATCCTGACAGATTTGGGTGAATGAGTGGCATACACTTTGGCATACAATTTAGTGTTGTGGTTAAGAAGGGAAATTGGGAAGAAGTTTTGGTGAGTAGTGGGCTCTTTACCTGGCTTCAGCAGGGTAATAACTAAAGCTTTCAACATTTCTTGTGGGAATGATGCAGAGGCAGCAGCATTGAACATTGGTGCAATGTGGTCAGCCAGTAGGTTTTTGAGATGTTTATAGTATTCTCCTTCAAAACCATCTGGTCTGGGAGCTTTGTTTGGTAAGGAGGTGCCACCCCCCCTCCCGCCGCTCTCCCGCACCCTCCGCCGCTTACCGGAGCCGTCGTTAGCGGCGGAGGCGATCGGGTCCTTTCCCTGCTGAGGTATGGAGACAAGTGAGGCCAAGATGGCGCCCACCCGTCTCCATACCATGTGACGGCCGGAGCGACGTCATTACGACGGCTCCACCCACTCTCTTAAAGGCACAAATTTTTTTAGTGTCATTTTTTTAAACGACTTTTTTTTTTTTTTTTTTTTTTGCATTTTAGTCTAAATATGAGATCTGAGGACTTTTTGACCCCAGATCTCATATTTGAGGACCTGTCATGCTTTTTTCTATTACAAGGGATGTTTACATTCCTTGTAATAGGAATAAAAGTGATCCAAATTTTTTTTTTTTTAAAAACAGTGAAAAAATAAATAAAATAAAATAAAATAAATAATAAAAAAAAAAAAAAATTTTTTTAAAGCGCCCTGTCCCGACGAGCTCGCACGCAGAAGCGAACGCATCTGTGAGTAGCGCCCGCATATGAAAACGGTGGTCAGACCACACATGTGAGGTATCGCCGCGACCGGTAGAGTGAGAGCAACAATTCTAGCCCTAGACCTCCTCTGTAACGCAAAACATGCAATCTGTAGAATTTTTTAAAGTCGCCTATGGAGATTTTTAAGGGTAAAAGTTTGACGCTATTCCACGAGCGGGCGCAATTTTGAAGCGTGACATGTTGGGTATCATTTTACTTGGCGTAACATTATATTTCACAATATAAAAAAAAATTGGGCTAACTTTACTGTTGTCTTATTTTTTTTTTCAAAAAAGTGAATTTTTTCCAAAAAAAGTGCGCTTAGAAGACCGCTGCGCAAATACGGTGCAAAAAAAAGTATTGCAATGACCGCTATTGTATTCTCTAGGATGTTAGAAAAAAAACAATATATAATGTTTGGGGGTTCTAAGTAATTTTCTAGCAAAAAAACCTGTTTTAAACTTGTAAACACCTAAAATCCAAAACGAGGCTGGTCTTTAAGTGGTTACTAATCTTGGATTTGAGTTCCGCTGTGGGACACTGTTTATTGAAGGAATCCACTGTCTGAATATCAGTTAGAATTTTGTCAATGCGCTGCCTCCTTTGCCTCTTATCCTGTGCCCCGATTTGTTTGAATAAACCTCGCACAAAGGCTTTGTGCGCAGCCCAAATCATGTGAGGATCATGAACCGATCCTTTGTTGTGAACAATAAAGTCTTCCACATTGGTGCATAGCGATTCTAAAAGGGGTTGGAACTGCAAGATACGAGTGTTCATCCTCCAGAGGGAGGCTGGAGATGTTTTAGGGTTGTCCTGTATGGTGATAAATATTGGGGAGAGATCTGACCAGTAAGTAGGGAGAATTGTCCAGGAGGAAACTTTTTGTAAAGTCCATTGGTCCAGCAAGGAAAGATCAATGTGAGAATAGGTGTTGTGGCATGCTGAGAAAAACATATAGTCACGTTCTTCTACATGTTGGCACCTCCATACATCGTACAAGCGAAGGGTGGAAATCAATGGGTTACGAGCAGGTTTGCCTCTTTTTTAGAAGTTGAGGATCAGGGGTAACGTTGAAGTCACCGCACCATATAATTGCACCTTGTTGGATTGCAAGGACCTTCTTGTGAAGTTTGCAGAGAAAGCATAATTGGTGGACGTTGGGAGCATAGACTGATGCCCTGTACACACGGTTGGATTTTCCGCCGTAAAATGAGTGATAGGACCTTGTTGTCGGAAATTCTGACCGTGT
The DNA here is from genome assembly GCA_037952925.1 of Lithobates clamitans. Lineage (NCBI taxonomy): Eukaryota > Metazoa > Chordata > Amphibia > Anura > Ranidae > Lithobates > Lithobates clamitans. The sequence continues at coordinate 105,779 of JBBGZY010001751.1, read as the reverse complement.
GTGGGCTCCATCACACATTTTCCATCGGAATTTCCAACACACAAGGTTTGAGAGCTTGTTGTCGGAAATTCCGATCGTGTGTACACAAATCCGACGCACAAAGTGCCACGCATGCTCAGAATGAATTAAGGGACGAAAGCTATTGGCTACTGCCCTGTTTATAGTCCCCAAGTATGTGTTTTATGCCACCGCGTTCAGAACGATCGGATTTTCCGACAACTTTGTGTGACCGTGTGTATGCAAGACACGTTTGAGCCAACATCCGTCGGAAAAAATCCATGGATTTTGTTGTTGGAATGTCCGATCAATGTCCGACCGTGTGTACATGGCATAATACTATGGTTTACAAGGAGTTGTTAATGGATCCTACCACAATGAGGTATTTCCGCCTTTGTCTTTTACACATGTATGCAGTTAAAAGGATATAGAGTTCTTGAAGGCTATTTTTGTGCCTTTTTTTTTGTTTAGAGCATTAGCTGTAAATACATTTGTAAAGTTCTTGTTTGTGCAAGTGGGATGGTTGGATGTGCAGAAATGGGCACAAATAATATCGCATTTGGATTGTAATGCTAGCTTCCAGAGTGATGTTCTTTTAGCAGGATGATTGAGGCCATTGGCATTTATGGACAATATTTTGATGGTCATGGTAAGGTGCAGCCAGTAGTATAGGTTTGAAGAGGGGCTTGTGGCTTGTTTAGTGCTTTTCACTCTCGATTGGGATTAGTATCCCAAGTTAGTGGGGCGCAGAATCGAAGATGTACTCCTGTACGAGTGGTGTTCCTCAGGCGGGGAGTCTTTAGGTAGGAGCATGTAGCAACCAGGTACAACCCACACTTGAAAAACTAGACAAAGAAAAAGAAAAAAAACTTGTTCTAGGTCGATGCCTAGAAATCGGTTCCTTGCAATAGGCACAACCGGTGCCAAGGAATGCGAGGTAGGGGTTAAAGAGTTCTTACGACCGAGCGAGGGTAAACGACACATCAGGCCGCTTGGCTGTAGACTTTCCCGTGCCTGCTAATTGGCTGGGTAATTCCTGTTGGATCTTTGTGGTAGAGATTGTGCTTGCTGGTTACCCGTGTTGCTCTGGTCCATAGGGACTACATCAGAAGCATCCAAACCAATGCCCCATTCCTGTAGGAGCCTTATCCCATTTTGTACCGAGGTTACCGTATATTTGGTTCAATTGTAGGTGATGGATATTTTGGCGGGTGCTATCCATTGGTACCGGATATGATTATTGCGGAGCAATTTGGTGATGGCTTAGGGTATGCTGCCTGTGACGGCTTAGGCTATGCTGAGATAGGTCTGCGAAAATTTGCTGCTGGCCATAGGGGTCAGGTAGGGTTCCCAGTGCTCTTGTTTTCTGCATAAATTGTTCCTTCACATGGTAGAAGTGAATCCGAAGGATCATGTCTCTGGGCACCGTGTCTGAGAGAAATGCAGGTTTTGGCAGCCTGTGAATGTGGTCAATGACCAGCTCAATGTTTTTTGTGTCAGGAAGTATGGCTTTAATTAGGCCTTGTGCATATGAAGATAGGTCAGTGGGTTGCACCAATTCCAAAATCCCGTGAATCTTGATATTGTTCCGACAAGACCTGTCTTTTATATCTGCTATTTTGTCCTTTATCCATTTAGTATCATGAGCCTGGTCCTCCTGAGTATCGATTATGTAATTCACAGTGTTCGTAAAGTCACCTATGTAAGCTTCAATATGTGTAACCCTGTCCTCCAGTACAGGCATGCTGTCAACCAAATCTCTGCATGAGAGAGAGCATGTCTGATTGCAGTGAGCTCCTTAGGGACACTAGCATGTCTTTAAATGTGGTGTCCAGCACCGCTTGTCCTACAGTAGGAAATGCAGCTATAGAGTCTGGCTGGGGGCTCTGAATTGGTATCATAGAAGACATTGAAGAAATGTGGCTCACCTCATAATTTATTGCTGCTGCATCCAGGCGCATTTTTGCCTTTGCAAAAGGTCAGATTAATATAACCAAACACAGAGTTCCCCCTTACATCAGAGTCTGCAGGTTTCCCCTTCATAGTGTAAGGGGGAACTGAGCGAACCCTGAAGTAAAAGGGAACACTGTGGACTCCGATGCAAAGGAGAAATCTGTGGAGTCTGATGTAAGGGAAAATGCTGTGGACTCTGGTCTAAAGGGAAATTCTGATGTAAAGGGGTCTCTGGTCACCAGAACCCCCTCCCTTACACATGTGTCCACATAGTTCCCCTTTACATCACAGTCCACAGAGTTCCCCCTTATATCAGACTCCACAGAGTTCCCCTTTGCATCACAGTCACCAAAGTTTTCTCTTACATCAGAGCTCACAGAGTTCCCTTTTACATCAGAGTCTGCAGGGTTCCCCATTACACTGTGGGACCCTGATGTAAAGGGAAACACTGTTGATCATGATGTAAGGGGAAATGCTGCAGACTCTGGTGTAAAGTGGAACTCTGATGTAAGGTGGTCCCTGGTCACCAGAGCCCCCCTTTACATCAGAGTAAGCAGTGTTTCCCTTTACATCAGAGTTCCCACTTACATCGGGGTCTGCACCATTGCCCTTTACAGCATAGTTCCCCTATACATCAGGGTTCGCAGTGTTCCCCTTGCATTGTAAGGGAGAATCCTGCAGACTCTGAAGTAAAGGGAAACTGTGTACACTGATTTAAAAGGGGAACGCCAGGTACAAACCACCTTCTGAAGAGTGAATACACTAGGGGGGAGGGGGGTTACTGATATATAAGGTGACATATATATCAGTGTCCCCCTTACCTTAGTGTATCAATTCCCCCTTCTTTTAGTGATCCCCCCCCCCCCCCCACAGACTTTGTGTGGAGGCTGGAGCTGCCTGAAATATTAAAACAAAAACACACCTGACGTCCACTAGATGACAACTCAGGAGGCAACAGCGGGCTGCAGTGCTTCCTGAGTCCTGCCCTGGCTGCTGTTTATAAAAGGCGCAAGCCACTGTGCATGTACCCCCCCCCCCCCCGTGAATGCAACATAAAATCAGTCTGTATATGCAGTAAAGCATGCTTGTTATACTCACTGTGAAATCTAAAAGGTTATTTCTCCGCATTGTGTAAAAAGGCTGTTTTATCCTGTCTCCCTCTGGTTCTCCCCTTCTTTTACTGTCCCTAATCCATCTGCTGATAAGACAGAGCCTTTGGAGTCACTCTGCTCATGCTCAGTTTGGTGTGTATTGCTAGTGTTTTTTTTTTTTCTTGGGAGGCTGTGATCAGCATAACCGAGCCACGAACACTGCAGATGGCTCGGTTCTCACTCCTCCCCGAGCGGAGAGATGCTGCCTGTCAGTCAGCATCTCTCCTGCTCTGATCCTCCACGCTCATTGAAGTGATGAGCTGTGGAGGGGCGGGGAGCGGCCGTCTCAGCAGCTCACTGAAACTGCCAACAGTCAAGGCAGCTGGCGGAGCCAGACTTCGGAAGTCAGGATGATGTGCTGCCTCGACTGATAGCAGTGACATCAGCGCAGAGCAGACTTCAGACCGCTCTGCACTGAAAACAGGTCACAGGAGTGCAAGAAGAATTGCACTCCTGTGACCCATAGGCGAAGCCCAGCCTAAAAAGCTCAGGCTGTACTTCACCTTCAACTAGACACTGATAGAAGTCACAAGACTGCTATATACTGCTGATGAGAAAAGGTATTTAGCAGTTTTTATTTACTAAAATAATTCCATTTTAATGTTATGTGTACTGTGAGAGACCAGAAATGATGATAGACCCACCTGATTGAACCCACCAGGAAGCTGTCATCTGTACTGGGCCAATCATAAGCAGCCAGGGCATTGCCCACCCCACTCCACAGCAGAAAATATAGTAGGGGCATGTATACATGCAGCCGCAGGGCAGGGAATGCTTTAGTCACTTGATGATTGGCGTGCGCACAGGGTGTGCTGGATGTGTCTGGGCACACCCGAATCGCCCCATTCACATTAGCATTATTGCTCTGTGTGTCGGTCAGGGAGATGGGAACGATCTCCCGCTGAGCAACTCTGCTTAAAAGAAAAGCATGGAAGCATTTCTTTCTTATTCTGGAATTGAAGGCAAGGAGACCACCATGTGACAATGGGGCAATGTGCCACAAGGAAGACTGTACGTGTGTGTGTGTGTGTGTGTATATATATATATATATATATATATATATATATATATATATATATATATATATATATATATATATATATATATATACAATGGATGCATGTGTGTTTGAGCTTTGGTTTGCACATCCTAATTCAATGGCTATACACACCTGTGATTGGCCTAGTACTGTGACAGCTTCCTGGTGGACTTTGACTTGGGTCCAAACATGCCAAGTTCATCCCTAATTTAAACACACCATCCCTGTTGTGAAGCATGATGGTGGCAACATCATCGTGTGGGGATATTTCTATGCAGTAGGCCCTGGATTGCTTGTGAAGGTAGAATGAATACGGCTTTAAATAAAGGGAACCTTGTAGGAAAATCAGATAAAAAGTTAAGAGAAGTCTTATCTCTTTCAGCAAGACAAAATCCCAAACATACTACTAAATACTGACTTTTAGGCGGTTTATATGCAGTAAGCTTTTTTATGTTCTTTCACTATAATTAATTTAAATCACTTTGCAAAGATCTGTTTTGACTTTGGCATTGAAAATTCTCTTGATCAGTGAAAAAAAATGATGTTCAAAATGAATTAATGTTCTTTGGCAATAAAACATCAAAAAGTCCAAGAGTATGAAAACTTTTTATTAAATAACTGAAAAAAGCTAACAATGCGAACCGCACTTATGTCTTTCATAATAATCGATGAGTGAACTTTCTCCTTCTTTCACATTGTCCCTAGATATTTGACACCACACAAATGCAAAAATGATTTAGCAGCCAGGTTGCTCATACCATTCAGATTGCAGCTGTTATTTTTTATAGTGCAGATTACAAAATGAAAACCACCCTTTGATTGGCTGCAACTGGCAACACAGACACTATTCCTCCAGTTCTTTTAGGGTATGCCTGTCTTAAAAAAATATACGGCTCCCACTGATTGCCTCCTAAAATTGCTAGTTCCTTGGCTGTCATAATGACATTCTTACTTTTGGAGTCACTGACTTGGACCATGTGTACAGTTAATGAAAGCTAAAAAAAAGTCAGAAGTCCTTGTCTGTTCCTGGAAAACAACTCTTAAGCTGTGTACACACGGCCGGACTTTGCAACCAGACTGGTCCGACGGAACGAATCCGTCGGACAATCCGACCTTGTGTGGGCTTCATCAGACCTTCAGTGGACTTTTTCTGTTGAAAATCAGACGGACTTTAGATTTGGAACATGTTTCAAATCTTTCCGACGGACTCGAGTCCGGTCGAAAAATCAGTTTGTCTGTATGCTAGTCCGACGGACAAAAAAGGACGCAAGGACAGCTACTGGCTACTGGCTATGAACTTCCTTATTCTAGTCCCTTCGTACGTCATCGCGTTCAAACCAACAGACTTTCGAACGGACTTAAGTCGGACCTTTGATGCTGAAAAATCCACTCGTGTGTACGTGGCATAAGTAGGAAAGCCGCCATAACAGCCAGAGGACTAGCATTTTCAGAGGCAGAGATTTTTCTCCTGACAGGTTGCCTTTAAAAGCAGGTTTCTTTTATTGCAGATAATAAGCCTATGAGATGACTATACTGTGAGGTTTTAGAACTGTTGACAAAACTCTTTATTATTGCCTTTTGCTAGTTAATTGTGTATGTTCTAGTTGAAAAAAAAAAAAAAAAACTCTGTTCTTTGTATTTCCCAGTATGCTGTGCAGGCTGTACCAGACTAAGGAACTTTAATTTATGATTCAGTGTGACTAATGCCTCCTAATTATAATAAAGATTCAGACTAAAAACAACTTGTGCCATTTGTCATTTGTACACCTGCAGACGAATGCTCCAGTGCCTCTGAAGCAGAGTACAGAGGTTGTGAGATCTACGTGGGTGTGATTACAGGGTGGACGGCTCATTTCCCATCTGCACAGCTCCATAAGCCCACTTCTCTTCTTTACATGGCCGCATTTAAAGTGAAACTCCGCTTTCCTTGAGAAGAGAGCACTCCTTTATTAAATGTTCTTACTGCTTCTGTTCTGAAGATACCAAGACAGGCCACTAGGGTTGTCACTTTTTCTTCAAGCCAAACCTGAACACTTTAGTGGCGCAGAGTACATTTTTTTTTGTTTTAGTATACACTATAGGATTGTAACAGACCTGGGACACCTTTGGGCACCCCAAAAACAATAGTAATGCGGTGCACATAGTAGCCCCTCACCCTCCTGTCAAGCCCTGTTCAGAGCCACATTCCTGTCTGAATAATGTGTCCGGGTTTCAGGTGGACTGAAACCTGGACACGTGATTCAAAACCCGGGCTGTCCGGGTGAATCCTGGACAGGGGGCAACCCTGCAGGCCACTGCAGTAAATGCTGAGGGTTCTGCACAACTAGGCATCAAAAAAAGTTGCTTTAAAAGTTGTTTGACTTTTTTTTCTACCTCTAAACGCCCCTCCATATTAGCCTATGTGTCCAAGCATACATAGGCGTTTACAGGCAGAAGAAAAAACTTGCACGTTCAAGTGATAGTAAAGTCTTTTTTTATTTTTATTTACAGGTAAGCTTATAATAAAGCTTATCTGTAGATTGAATGAATATCTTCTAAACCTGCACCGTTTAGGAGGTATTCTAGTAAACAGCAGCTGGTGACGTCATTGGCTCATGCGCTGTGAAGGAACGGTATACCCGTGGCATTCCTTCAGATCTCTGTGCTGCGGCTATGACTCCCACACGAATGCGTGGGAGTGACACCCGCGAACCCGGAAAGCAGACCGAATAAAATGAAAGCCTCTGCAGCGGTGACAGCCCGCCGCTGGAGGGCTTAGTTTCAAAGTAAGTCTCTCATAATGTGCTGGTATGCAATGCAAACTAACATATTATGCATTTACCTTGCAGGGAGAGGTTTTTTTTTTTTCCAACCTTTACTACCGCTTTCGGGAGAGGAGAGTTTCAGCAGAAAAAGCTCCCGTTTGCACATAAACGTGTCTAAAGGTGCATTTGGTGTTTGAGTGTTTGTTCATTTCAGTGGCCAGAATAAATGAATATACTGGCCAATAGAATAAATGAACACACAAATGCTTGATGCGCATAAAATGCGGCTTCAGGCATGTTTTTTTACACTGGGCATACAGAAGAGCTGGGCAAATGCCCAGTATGTATGAGGCCTCAAAATGTCTGCACATAACCCAACCCAGAGGTACTCTGCGGAATTCAACACAGGCCTAACAGCACTTTTCTGGCAGTAGTTCCCTTAAGAACCACCTGCACCTAACTCAGGCGAGCATTTGCACTAGTGTTGGTAAAATATGCAGCAAATTTAGCTAGCTCTATCTACTGCCACTTTAACCACTTCATAACACTACTTTTACCCCCTTCCTGCCCAGGCCAATTTTCAGCCTTGAGTGCTGTTGCATTTTGAATGACAATTGCGCGGTCATGCAACACTGTACCCAAACTAAATTTTTTATCATTTTGTTCACACATTTTGGTGGTATTTAATCACCACTGGGGTTTTTTTTTGTTTTTTTTTTGCTAAAGGAAAAAAGACTGAAAATTTTGAAAAAAAAATTATGTTTTCTTCATTTCTGTTATACAATTTTGCAAAAAAAATAATCTCCTTCATAAATTTAGCACAAAATGTATTCTGCTACATTTCTTTGGTGACAATAACCCAAATCAGTGTATATTATTTATTCTGCATGAAAGTTATAGAGGCCACAAACTATGTTACTATGGTGTATACAGTTCTATCCATATATATTTGGACACAGGCACAATTTTCATACTTTTGGCTCTGTATGCCACCAGAATAAAATTAAGACAAAACAATCCAAATTAATTTGAAGTGCAGACTTTCAGATTTAATTCAAGGGGTTGAACATAAATATCAAGTACAAATTTTAGGAACTGCGACCATTTTTATACACAGTCCCTCCATTTTCAGGGGCTCAAATGTAATTGGACATATGAACATAATCATAAATAAAATGTTAATATTTAATATTTTGTTGAGAATCCTTTACTATCAATGACTGCCTGAAGTCTGGAACCCATGGACATTACCAAAAACTGGGTTTCCTCCTTTCTGATGCTTTGCCAGGCTCTAACTGCAGCTGTCTTCAGTTGTTCTTTGTTTGTGGGTCTTTCTGCCTTTAGTTTTGCCTTCAGCAAGTGAAATGCATGCTCAATTGGGTTGACATCAGGTGATTGACTCGGACATTGCAGAATATTCCACTTCTTTTCCATCAAAAGCTCCTGGGTTGCTTTTGGAGTGTGTTTTGGAACATTGTCCATCTGTACTGTGAAGTGTCCAATCAACTTTGCTGCATTTGTCTGAATCTGGGCTGACAGTATATCTCTAAACATTGCAGAATTCTGCTTCTGTCTTCTGTCACATCATCAATAAACACCAATGACCCAGTGCCACTGGAAGCCATGCATGCCCATGCCATCACACTGCTTCCACCATGTTTTACAGATGACATTGTGTGCTTTGGATCATGAGCTGTTCCAAGCCTTCTTCATACTTTTTTCTTCGTGTCATTCATACAGATTAATCTTAGTTTCATCCATCCAAAGAATGCTTTTCCAGAACTGGTCTGGCTTTTTTTAGATGTTTTTTGGCAAAGTCTAATCTGGCTTTTCTATTCTTCAGGCTTATGAATGGTTTGCACCCTGTGGTGAACCCTCTGCATTTGCTCTTGTAAAGTCTTCTCTTGATTGTAGACTTTGACAATGATATGCCCACCTCATGGAGAGGGTGCTTCACTTCTCTGGATGTTGTGAATGGGTTTTTCTTTACCATAGAGAGGATCCTGCAATCATCCACCACTGTCGTCTTCCATGGACGTCCAGGCCTTTTTATGTTGCTGAGCTCACCAGTGCATTCTTCTTTCCTCAGAATGCACCAAACTGTTGATTTGGCCACTGCTAATGTTGCTGCTATCTCGCTGATGGATTTGTTTCCTTTTTAAAGCCTTACAATGGCCTGTTTCACTTGCATGGACAGCTCCTTTGAACGCATGATGTAGGTTCGCAACAATAGATTCCAAATGCAAATACCACGCTTAGAATCAACTCCAGACCTTTTACCTGCTTAATTGATGAAGAAATAACAAAGGTGTAGCCCACACCTAGCCATGAAACAGCTTTTGATTAAATTGTCCAATTACTTTTGGTCCCTTGAAAAAGGGGGGTGGCTATTCTTAAGAGCTGTAATTCCTAAACCCTTAGATTTGGATGTACATACCCTCAAATTAAACCTGAGAGTGTGCACTTTCAGCCCATATCCATTGTCTAACTATGGTAAATACCTGAAAAAAAACTAAAATTGTAAAATATATATGGACCTACCTGTATATCTGAAATTTGATCGATCCTGATGTACTGACTGCCTATCTCATTTCTTGAGGCCCTAAAATGCCAGGACAGTACAAATTCCCCCAAATGACCCTTTTTTGAAGAGTAGACAGTCCAATGTATTTAGTAAGAGGCATGGCAGGTTTTTTGAAGTTGTAATTTTTTGTCATAATGTGTGGAAAAATGAAGAAATGAAATTTTAAAAAAAAGGTTCGTATTGTCACCAGTGCAGTACAGCGTCATCATATAACTGGTGCGGCGGTGATCAGGGACACTGACTGGTGACTGTACTAAAAAAAGAAAGATATAGTTTTTTTTATTTTAAATTTTTTGTTACATTTTGTTTTCTTTTGCTTTTATGATTTTTTTAATACACTGTGATCAGAGCAATATAATATTATCATAGTAACATTGTACTATTCTGGGAAAGTGATCAGGATTTTTTTTTTACACATTGTTTGCTTATAGCAGTGAATTACATTGCTATAAGCAAGCATTTTACTGAAGTAAACTGATTCATTCAGTCTGTTTTGTAGATGCATATATATGCACACCAGTATAGAAATAAATACATGCTTTATATATGAAAAGATTAATATTAGTACACACATCCAATGTACAAAGAAATATTATCAGCAAAGGCTCCGACAAGAGTCTTGGTGGAATTGTGCACATATAGTATACCCAAGTATATATAGTTATTAATAGAGATACCTCCAGATGAATGTTGCAGCAAAGTCCATTTGCAGGGGCCCCTAAGGATGATCGTGATGCGGTGTTCGCTGGAGACCTGAAGACAAGACCTGCAGTGATGGGGAGATGCTCGGACTGTTGTCCAACCAGCCTGGAATGCAGCTTTTCACACGCAGAAACCATGGTGTGGCACTGGAACTCAGGGTCACCTTTATACTGTGTGTTTTAGTCCCTCATACATAATGCTGTGATATTAGCAGCTAACAGTAGAGGGTAGCAGATCCCTATAATTGTGTTCACAAGTGTCTGACACAAATCCACCCCTGCTACAACTTCTAACTTTGTAACTGGATGCAAAAGTTTGTGAACAGTGCCAGAAGGTAGAGTGTACCCAGGTTAAGGAGGAGCAGCTGTCATTTTAGGGAAGACCAACACTGGAAGAGGACTGCCATTGGTTTCATTGGCAGCTTGACTGTAAGCCCACCCTTGGTAACAGGGAGGACAGGACTTTGATTGGCTGTAGCCGGAGACAAGACTCACCCACCAAATTCAACAAGGAGAGCCCACATGGAGCATATGGTCTGGGGAGCCATGTGGAGGCTAGAACAGAGAAAGGTATGGTAAGTTGCCATATATAGCTAGGAACCTGGGGGGTCCCTCTATCCAGCTGCCTAGTGGTGCTGAGATACACGGGAAATCTAAAAGGAGATCTGGGATCTGTGTGCAGAACTGATGTATTGGGTCTAACACAGACTGTGCTACTGAGAGCGATGAGTACAAGGCTGCTGTGCTAAGCCCACCAGAGACTAGGTCGCTTTTCCTGTGTTGCTGCCCTAGAACCATCAAAGGCTTTGTTACTGTTGTATAAATACACTCTTCTGGGAGTGAGTGCTCCAATGAGAGATCTGGGGCTCTAATGCCAGCAAACTGTGCTCAAAACCCACTAGCAAATATTTCAGATAGGGCTCTTTTGATATTAGCCAGGTCATCAATTCTGCTGTCCTAAAGTTCTGAAGAGAGACCGGCTCTATGAACCTAAAATTAATGGTGCAAAACACTAAATGTGCATATAAACATAAACCTCATAAATGTGTCAATCCAATTAATTATTAATACAAAAATTAAAGTCCATAAAAAACATTGCGCTCTGTGTCTTTAATCCCATCCATTAGTGAAGGAAAAAGTGGCTCCAAACAAAGTAATGTGTTTCCTCTTCCCCACCAGCTCACACTGCACTCACCAGAAGGATTTGACCCCCTTTTATCTTGAATGGTTATTTAGCCTCTGTATGGATAGTGGTGCTCCTGCACCTTGAAGTCTTTCTGTATAAAACTGCTTGGCACAGACAGGAATTTCCATGTGGTATGAAGTAGAGAGGAGACATTTCTAAAAGTGGCAGCAGAGGAGGTAAGGGAATTTTATACAGAAAGTCTTAAAGGTGTAGGAGCACCGCTATCCATACAGACTCAGGTGCACAAGTGACCCTGCTTTATAGGGACTTTTAGACAAGCACCTGAATGTGCACAAAAGTTCCTCTAGATGGGTATTTACAAATCAGACTGTTGTTTGACCCTCTAGTCGTGGGACAACCAGGGACCCTTGACACAATAGTCATTGTGTGTTTTTTGTCTCCAGAGGCCACAAAGAGCTTCTTGATTATGGTAATGAACATGAATCTAGTAAGATGACTCTTAACCCCCATCGCCACAGAAAGCGACTCTGTATCAGAGGGTGTGCACTCCATGCTGTGGCCAGTGTACCAGTGGTTCATCAAGAAAAAGTTGAAGCAGAGGTTGTGGAAAGATTATGGTGGCTGGAGAAAATAGAGAAAGTACAACCATGAGAAGAAATTTGCCTCTAAGCTTCTGTGAAGTTGAGCTGGGACCAGTTGGGTCTAATTATTGTCTTAAAAGCTGCTCCGAATCATGAAAAAACTTTGGGATAAAATTGATTTCCGAAAATTTTCTCTTGACATTACAGAAAGCCCAAGGAAGAGTATCCATCAGTGTCTGCAACATCACTGACTCCCCCTGGGAAGTTATGGGCCCAAATGCTACCCAAGCATGTGAACCCAGCTACCTCCATCTCACCATCCTTTTTAGTGGGGGGGGGGGTCTATCAAGCCAAGAGGAATAGGAAATCTTGAGTGTCAATATGGGCAACATGGTCTGTCTATGCTGGCCTATGTTCAGGGCCGGACTGGCCTACCGGGATACCGGGAAATATCCCGGTAGGCTGGCTGCACAAAGTACCGCTGGGGCCGCTCACTGCCTGTGTCAGCAATCTGAAAAGCAGCAGCGGCGGCCGCCGCTGCCGCACTATGCAATGGCTGTGTCACTCACTGTCTGTGTCTCCCGGGCCGCTCACTGCCTGTGTCACTGTCAGCAATCTAAAGAGCAGCAGCGGCGGCCGCCGCTGCTGCACTATGCAATGGCTGTATCACTCACTGCTGTCTGTGTCTCCTCCGTTCGGGCGCCGGAGAATAGAAGTGAATGGCCGGCCGGCCGTGCAGCTGCTGCAGCACAAGAACTAAGGTATTAAAAATCTCCCTCCCTCTCCCTCTCCCTCCCTCCCTCTCTCTCTCTCCCTCTCTCTCTCCCTCCCTCTCTCTCCCCCCCTCTCTCTCCCCCCCCTCCCCCCCCTCTCCCCCCCTCTCTCCCCCCCTCTCTCTCCCCCCCTCTCTCTCCCCCCTCTCTCTCCCCCCTCTCTCCCCCCCCCTCTCTCTCCCCCCCTATCTTTCCCCCTCTCTTCCCCCCTCTCTCCTCCCCTCTCTCCCCCCCTCTCTCTCTCTCCCATGTTTTGTTCAAGTGCCAGATTATCTTTGAAAAGCTGTATACCATCAAACGCTGCCACTGTGCCCATAGATTGCCAACACTGTGCCCTGCCCATCAAACGCAGCCACTGTACCCATAAATTGCTGCCACTGTGCCCCATCAATTGCAGCCACTGTACCCGTCAATTGCAGCCACTGTACCCGTCAATTGCAGCCACTGTGCCCATTAAACGCTGCCACTGTACCATCAAACGCAGCCACTGTACCATCAAACGCAGCCACTGTACCATCAAACGCAGCCACTGTACCATCAAACGCAGCCACTGTACCCATCAATTGCAGCCACTGTACCCATTAAACGCTGCCACTGTACTATCAAACGCAGCCACTGTACCCATCAATTGCAGCCACTGTGCCCATCAAACGCAGCCACTGTGCCATAAAACACAGCCACTGTACCCATAAATTGCCACCACTGTGCCCATTAAACTCTGCCACTGTACCATCAAACGCAGCCACTGTACCCATCAATTGCAGCCACTGTACCCATCAATTGCAGCCACTGTGCCCATCAAACGCAGCCACTGTACCATCAAACGCAGCCACTGTACCCATAAATTGCCACCACTGTGCCCATTAAACACAGCCACTGTGCCCATCAAACGCAGCCACTGTACCATCAAACGCAGCCACTGTACCCATAAATTGCCACCACTGTGCCCATTAAACGCTGCCACTGTGCCCATCAAATGCAGCCACTGTGCCCCATCAAACGCAGCCACTGTACCCATCAATTGCAGCCACTGTGCCCGTTAAACGCTGCCACTGTACCATCAAACGCAGCCACTGTACCATCAAACGCAGCCACTGTACCCATAAATTGCCACCACTGTGCCCATTAAACGCTGCCACTGTACTATCAAACGCAGCCACTGTACCATCAAATGCAGCCACTGTACCCATCAATTGCAGCCACTGTGCCCATTAAACGCTGCCACTGTACCATCAAACGCAGCCACTGTACCATCAAACGCAGCCACTGTACCCATAAATTGCCACCACTGTGCCCATTAAACGCTGCCACTGTACCATCAAACGCAGCCACTGTACCATCAAACGCAGCCACTGTACCCATAAATTGCCACCACTGTGCCCATTAAACGCTGCCACTGTACCATCAAACGCAGCCACTGTACCATCAAACGCAGCCACTGTACCCACCAATTGCAGCCACTGTGCCCATCAAAGCAGCCACTGTGCCATCAAACGCAGCCACTGTACCCATAAATTGCCACCACTGTGCCCATTAAACGCTGCCACTGTACCATCAAACGCAGCCACTGTACCATCAAACGCAGCCACTGTACCCATCAATTGCAGCCACTGTGCCCATCAAACGCAGCCACTGTACCATCAAACGCAGCCACTGTACCCATAAATTGCCACCACTGTGCCCATTAAACACAGCCACTGTGCCCATCAAACGCAGCCACTGTACCCATAAATTGCCACCACTGTGCCCATTAAACGCTGCCACTGTGCCCATCAAATGCAGCCACTGTACCCATAAATTGCTGCCACTGTGCCCCATCAAACGCAGCCACTGTACCCACCAATTGCAGCCACTGTGCCCGTTAAACGCTGCCACTGTACCATCAAACGCAGCCACTGTACCCATAAATTGCCACCACTGTGCCCATTAAATGCTGCCACTGTACCATCAAACGCAGCCACTGTACCATCAAATGCAGCCACTGTACCCATAAATTGCAGCCACTGTGCCCATTAAACGCTGCCACTGTACCATCAATTGCAGCCACTGTACCATCAAACGCAGCCACTGTACCATCCAATGCAGCCACTGTACCCATCAATTGCAGCCACTGTGCCCATTAAACGCTGCCACTGTACCATCAAACGCAGCCACTGTACCCATAAATTGCTATGGGGCTGGTATGACATTTTTTCCAGGGCTGGTTTTCATTCCCAGTCCGGCCCTGCCTATGTTTCTTCTGCTCTGCTCTGCTCTGCCCTGCATGTGGTTGCCAGAAGAGCAGGACAGGACTTGGGGGAGTGTTGTACCAAAAACATGATAGAAATTTGAGGCCTGTTAGCTATGTGAGTCAGAATCTCATCCCTGCTGAGAAGAACTACCCTGCCCACAGGACACTGGTGGTTAGCTGCTCTGTTGGGATTCTACTTTAGTCTACAAATATAGACTTGAGGTTGGAAACAGAGATCCTGATGCTATGTCCAGAAGACTACACAACACCAAAGGCTTTGAAGAAGCATGGACTCAGCTGACACTAAAGAGAATCCAAGTCTTATGTCAGGGAGCCAAATGTCAAGTCAGAAGCAACCAGTGCTGAAGCTATTGGGGTCACTGCTGCATGTGTCCCAAAGCTCTACTGTAATCTAACTTAAGTGAGATAGTGGCTGTGCTTGCTCTTAATAAGAAACATATGAGGAAAGACCATATAGAAGATCAGTTTCATTGCCTGACTTTGAGTGCCCCAAAGAGCCGTCATCCGGAGCTTCTATTGACAGAAAGGGCTTGACAGATTTTAATAAAGTGGGAACTGTTTCAGCTTTGTGATGGGTTGATTTACCAAAGGACCTCCACAGGTGATCCCAAATACGAATGCATACCTCCCAACTTTTTGAGATGGGACTGAGGGACACCTATCAGCAAAAGTATGCAGGCATATGACACACCCTTTGCCACGCCCCCTTAAAGGAGAATTGTACAAAAAAACAAGATTAGTTAAATCCACAAGTGATTTTTTTACCACTA
Source organism: Lithobates clamitans (assembly GCA_037952925.1). NCBI lineage: Eukaryota > Metazoa > Chordata > Amphibia > Anura > Ranidae > Lithobates > Lithobates clamitans. The sequence continues at coordinate 90,088 of JBBGZY010001751.1, read as the reverse complement.
CTATTCCTTTACATTGGCTTTTGGAATATACAAATGCAGCAATTTAGAAATCAGATGAAAGGTTTAGAGCTGAAAAACACTTTTTGATAGATAAAAAGTGCATTTTATATACATCTATATAGATAAGACCAAAATGAGGGACAAATGAGAACCAATGAGGAACAGAGGGACATTGATACAAATCAGGGACAGTCCCTCGAAATCAGGGACAGTTGGGAGATATGCAAATAATGTCCTGTGACCACCAGGGACTGTGCTGTTGTTCCTGTGCTGCTGCAAGGAGAGCTGCTATACTCCAATGGCCAGAAACTTTGCATATAGTGTGTGGTGCTGCTATTGAGGACTCCTAGAGAGAGAAAGAAAGAAACAGACCACTTCCAAGGAATGGTGAGAGGCCTTCTGGCCATTTTTTTTGCATTCCTGTTTAACATTGTTGCCTGAGGTGAGTTGTGCCCTTTCCATTGAATTTCCAAATAAGGCCCTTTTGATGTTAGGCCATCTAGCCACCCAGGGTGCAACAGAAGGGGAGGACTGCCTGTAATAGTGTCAATCATATTCGGTAAGAGGCTGTGTGTGTCTCTGGGAGCGGTGGAAGATCTTCTCTTTTGGTCACACTCGATTTTATTACTTATTTCACCTAGATTTAACATGGACTTTATATCCACCTGGATTTAATCTGTATATAATAAGTACACTTCCCTGTTTTTAAAATATGTAACATATGTCATTTAAATTCTTGTTTCTGGATACTACTATTTTTAAATAATGTATTAATAAAATATACTTTTTTAATTGCCGTCATTGTACGCCAGACGCGTACACAGCGATTTGTGGGCACACACGTGCCGCCGGAGGCGCGCCTGCATGCCCATTTTCGAGCGGGGGAGCCAACCAGCAGGTCCGGCGGACTCGATGTCTGCCGACCACCCGTTATCACTCCAGAAACAAGCAGAACGGGGATCAGTCAGTGTAAAGAAACAGATCCCCGTTATGTCAGGGGAGGACAGAGAGATTGTCTGTTCCTAGTGATTAGAAACAGACAATCTCTCTCCTCTTCCAGTCAGCCCAGCATACAGTTAGCAACACCTCCCAGGGAAAACACTTAACCCCTTGATCGCCCCCTAGTGTTAACCCCTTTCCTGCCAGTGACATTTATACAGTAATCAGTGGCTATTTTTAGCTCTGATCACTGTATAAATGTCAATAGTCCCAAACTCGATCTGTCCGTCGCAATGTTGCAGTCCCACTAAAAATCGCAAATCGCCTCCATTACTAGTAAAAAAAAAAAAATAATAATAAAAATGTCATAAATCTATCCCATAGTTTGTAGTAAATATAACTTTTGCGCAAAGCAATCAATTCCGATTTTTTTTTTACCAGATATATAGAGCAGAATACATATTGGCCTAAACTGAGGAAGAAATGTGTTTTTTTACATTGGGGGGGGGGGGGGGGGGATATTTATTATAGCAAAAAGTAAAAAATATTGTTTTTTTTAAAAAAATTGTCGCTCTTTTTTTGTTTATAGCTCAAAAAAATAAAAACTGCATAGGTGATAAAATAACACCAAAAGAACTCACTATTTGTGGGAAAAAAAAGGACATAAATTTTGTTTGGGTACAGCGTCGCATGACCGCGCAACTGTCAGTTAAAGCACAGTGCTGTATCTCAAAAAATGGCCTGGTCATTAAGGGGCAAATTCTTCCAGTTCCTAAGTGGTTAAATTTTCTATTCAGTGTCTGGGCACAGAGATAGTCCATTTCCTCTTTTGCTCTCTGGCGACTATTGGGGGTGGTCTCTGGTTTAGTTTTTTCCCTTACTGGCCTTCCAGCTTCTTTATCTTTTAATTCTTGCCTATGTTCCTGTTTAGGCTGGTGCATACCTCCCAACCTTCCCGGATTAGCCGGGACCATCCTGAAATTTCAAGTAAATCACGGTGTCCCATGAATCCGGGCTGTGTCCCGCAGCGGAGCCATGTACTGGAACAAGTTCCAGTACTTGACTCCACTAATCCTTTGTCCAGTGGTTGCACTGCAGCTGGCGAGGCTGGTGCTCGCTCACTACACAGCCCGCCCACTCACCCGCCCTGCCGGCTCTAGATCCATCCAGTACAAGAAGGGAGGAGGAAGTAGGCTAGTTCTCCTCCACTTCTTCCCCGTGTCCCCCTGTGCCCGCCCTCAACCCCCGGCATGCAGCCAATGCTGTGGTGAGAACGGGTTTTGTGGGTGGGCACCGAGCAGCCAGTGTACAAGATCCATGCATGAGCCTGGGATGAATAAACTCTCCACTCTCTCTCTTCTTTCCATGCACACTAGTGATTCATCCTTCCTGACTACCATGCACTGTAGCGATCCATCTTTCCTGCCTTCCATGCACTGCAGCGATCCATCCTTCCTGCCTTCCATGCACTGCAGCGATCCATCCTTCCTGCCTTCCATGCACTGCAGCGATCCATCCTTCCTGCCTTCCATGCACTGTAGTGATCCATCCTTCCTGCCTTCCATGCACTGTAGTGATCCATCCTTCCTGCCTTCCATGCACTGTAGTGATCCATCCTTCCTGCCTTTCATGCACTGTAGTGATCCATCCTTCCTGCCTTCCATGCACTGTAGTGATCCATCCTTCCTGCCTTTCATGCACTGTAGTGATCCATCCTTCCTGCCTTCCATGCACTGTAGTGATCCATCCTTCCTGCCTTCCATGCACTGTAGTGATCCATCCTTCCTGCCTTCCATGCACTGTAGTGATCCATCCTTCCTGCCTTTCATGCACTGTAGTGATCCATCCTTCCTGCCTTTCATGCACTGTAGTGATCCATCCTTCCTGCCTTCCATGCACTGTAGTGATCCATCCTTCCTGCCTTTCATGCACTGTAGTGATCCATCCTTCATGCCTTTCATGCACTGTAGTGATCCATCCTTCCTGCCTTTCATGCACTGTAGCAATCCATCCCTCTTGTGTGCCATGTGCAGTGCGCATAGCATGATGCTGGTCACTTTTTCGCTGAAATGTCCCTCATTCTCGCGTTCAAAAGTTGGGAGGTATGCTGGTGACATGATGCTGCCCCAGGTTTCCTGTTTCAGGGTGACTCCTTCCTCTTGCAGCAAACTTTGGAGCAGCTGTCCTTGCATGCAAGGACTACAGCTGTGTCTCCCTACACTGTGTGCATCAATAGAAACACAAAGCCCTGTACCCTAGGATGGCAGAGCAGTATCCTGTTCCAACCTTCTCCTCCCCCCTCTCTTCTCCAAGCTAACAGACTGGGTCTAGACTGAACTAACCACTGTTAACTCTTTCCTGTGAAGACCAGAAGTTTAGAGAACGCAGTATTGAAAGAACATGAGTCGACAACGTTGAAAGCTGAAAATATACAAGTGCTGGGGTAGGAATTTTAATAAATAGTTTACTGGGGAATGTTTTTTTGTTCCAATATATTTTATTGAAAAGAATTTTTGAATATTTTAACAAGAGACACAAATCAGTGCATTGAGTTGCATAATACAAAAAAAAACATTCACAAAAACATTTGGAGTTTGACAGAGTAAAGTCACTGTAAGGTCAATTTAAAAAAGAAGAAAAGCAGCGCCAACCTAAGTGCAGTATTAAAACACACACATTTTAATATCAGTGGAAATGCACTCACTCTGAGTATGACAAATACAGGCACATCAATAAAATCGGTCCGGGTGGGTCATGTGATGGGCAGCAGGGTTCCACAGGGGGCAATCCTATGTGCTGGAGTGTTCTCGTCTGGTCCCGTCTCCAGAGCGCCGGGCATTGGAGGGGGCAGGCTCAGCTGGCTCCAGCTCTCAGCCGCTGAGAGGCAAAGTCCGTTGCCAATCAGGCAGCTGGATGGATCCTTCCATAGCATGAACCGGCTCTGCCATGCGCTCTGTAATCCTGTGACCCACCGAGAAAAATACTTTGGCTATACTTCTCTTTTAAGCTCTGCAGAAGTAACTCAATTCTGTGCTTACTGAAAATAAACTATACATTTCATTAACTGCTGGCTGCTGTAGTACAATACATGCTTGTATTCTACATACATTTCCATGTGTTAAAACATTGCATTGGTGCACTGTGCTGTATCTGTCTTGCTCATAGCATCTGACCATCCTCAAAGTGTCCATAGAAATTCACTCCGTATGTTCTATGCCATTATATGTTCTATATGCCATTATCGGGACTGACTGTGCTGAAGATCTCACTTTCAGAAGTCGCCCAGCTTTGTGTTCTCATTAGCTGTAGAATGAAATGCTGAGAAGCGATATAAAGGAGATAGAAAACGTCTTCTGTCTAGGAGAGTGTATCCCTCTGGGTCACATCCTGGCTTGAAAATGGGCTCTCCAGCCCAAGGATTGAGTTATCAAGTCATGCAGAAAATTCTCAACACCTTGAAAGACTCTGGAGTGATTGGATGGAGGATTGTCTTCAAGATTTATATTCTGAAAGCAGATTTTAGGTTTGTTGTCTGAGGAGAGAACATCAATATGTGTTGTGCTGAAGATGCGGATGGATTAGAGAAGAAAAGGCTGAAAACATTGCTTTAGAACCGGGAAAGGAAAAAAGATAACAGAAAGTCTCTCCCTCCTCCAAAGAAACATGTGAAGTAAAGAGAGCGCAGACACTGCAGCAGGAATGTCAGCGACAAATAGATAAAATAAAAGATATAGGGGCTTTTGTATGAAAATTGGAGCCGTAAGCTTTTGTGTTCTGGGGAAATGAAACAATGAATCCAGAGCCTACGAGGAAGAGCTCCGCTTTCACACTCCTTTTTATCAATAGAAAATTTTTTGTCTGGTAGTTCCCTGCTAAACTATTAGCTAATCTTTGTCCACATAAGGTGGATTGTAATCAGTGGGCCCCACTGCCATGTTGAGATGTTGGAGGGGCAGTGTTATGCATATAGCCAGCGTGAGAATTTACAATTTTTTACATAGCTGCTTTGGGAGTTCATCATGCGGTGCTGCTCTTACAGGTCATAGAACTAGTAGTATGTATTTATAATAAATCCGATATAAATATGAACCTCTTGCCACCCATGTACAGTGAGGGAAAGAAGTATTTGATCCCCTGCTGATTTTGTACGTTTATCCACTGACAAAGAAATGATCAGTCTATAATTTTAATGGTGGGTTTATTTTAACAGCGAGAGACAGAATAACCACCAAAATATCCAGAAAAACACATTTCAAAAAAGTTATAAATTGATTTGCATTTTAATGAGTGAAATAAGTATTTTACCCCTTCGCAAAACATGACTTAGTACTTGGTGACAAAACCCTTGTTGGCAATCACAGAGGTCAGACGTTTCTTGTAGTTGGCCACCAAGTTTGCACACATCTCAGGAGGGATTTTGTCCTCCCACTCCTCTTTGCAGATCCTCTTTAAGTCATTAAGGGTTCAAGGCTGAGCTTTGGTAACTTGAACCTCCAGCTCCCTTTACATATTTTCTATGGGGTACGGGTCTGGAGACTGGCTAGGCCACTCCAGGACCTTGATGTGCTTCTTCTTGAGCCACTACTTTGTTGCTTTGGCCGTATGTTTTGGGTCATTGTCATGCTGGAATACCCATCCACTACCCATTTTCAGTGCCCTGACTGAGGCAAGGAGGTTCTCACCCAAGATTTGATGGTACATGGCCCAGTCTATCGTCCCTTTGATGAAGTTGTCCTGTCCCCTTAGCAGAAAAACATCCCCAAAGCATAATGTTTCCACCTCCATGTTTGACGGTCGGGATGGTGGTCTTGGAGTCATAGGCAGCATTCCTTCCTCTCCAAACATGGCGAGTTGAGTTTATGCCAAAGAGCTTGATTTTGGTCTCATCTGATCACAACACTTTCACCCAATTCTCCTCTGAATCATTCAGATGTTCATTAGCAAACGTCAGACAGGCCTGTACATGTGCTTTCTTGAGCAGGGGGGCCTTGTGGGCGCTGCAGGATTTCAGTCCTTCACGGTAGTGTAGTACTAATAGTGTGTTATTGATTCTTTTCTTGGTGACTATGGTCCCAGCTGCCTTGAGGTCATGGACAAGATTCTCCTGTGTAGTTCTGGGCTGTTTCCTCACCGTTCCCATGATCACTGAAACTCCACGAGGTGAGATCTTGCATGGAGCCCCAGACCGAGGGAGATTGACAATTATTTTGGTGTTTCTTCCATTTGTGAATAATAGCACCAACTGTTGTCACCCTCTCACCAAGCTGCTTGGTGATGGTCTTGTAGCCCATTCCAGCCTTGTGTATGTCTACAATATTGTCCCTGACATCCTTGTACAGCTCTTTGGTCTTTGCCATGGTCTCTCACTGTTAAAATAAACCTACCATTAAAATTATAGACTGATCATTTCTTTCTTAGTAGGCAAACGTACAAAATCAGCAGGGGGTCAAATACCCTTTTCCCTCACTGTAACACATAGGCAATGAGAATGGGCTTTAACGCCCACATGCCACACATATACATCAATGGACAGTCGAGTGTTCTTTGTTGAGGGCATGCTCACTGTGCTCCCCAGCACATAGACCCAGCTTTCAAAGACAGCTCTCTGTACTAATCATTGGGAGCTGGTGGGTCTGGCTCCAATCATGTGACCAATATGACAGCCAATTTTAGTGGGCAGGATGGGGTTAAGGTATTACTTTTATACAGTGGCGGCTGGTGCTCAAAATTTTTGGGGGGGCGCAAACAAACTGAAAAATTCGGGGAAAAAACCCATCAATTGCAGCCTCACTGTACCATCAATCGCAGCCACTGTGCCCATCAATTGCCGCCACTGTGCACATCAAATGCAGTTCTGTAAATGGCTGACTTCAGACTGCGCATGCACAGTTCAGAATCACAGACTTTTTTTTTCCCCAAAGTGTTTTACTGACAGCCATTTGTGAGTTGTGGTTGGTCAGGCTGGCAAGGGAGCCAGAAGTACTCGCTGCTTCCCTGCAGAAATTGCAGGTGCAGGTAGTGAGGGTAGCAGGGCCAGAATTGGTGATGACAGGCCAGGCTACTGCTGAGCAAGACGGGTACAGTACTCTTAGGCTCAGTTCACACTGCAGCGATGCGGGAACCCTGCGAATCCAGTACGGGTTCCTGCATCGCATACAACTCGCAGGCAGTTCACACTGCCCTTTGCGAACTGCTGTTGGTGTCAATACAATGTTAATGACACCTCCAGTAAAGTTTGCATATCGCAGTGTGAACTGTGAATTTTGGACAGGAATTGGTTCACACCCATGTGATCCGATTCTGGTGCAGATCAAAAAATGGGTCCTGTGTGAGTTTGGTCGGAATGCAATTTCAGCCATACTATCTGTATGGCTGAATTTGCATCACACAGACATCACATGAGATTTGCACAGCAGTGCGATGCGAATCACATGGGATGTCTGACATTGCAGCAGTGTGAACCGGCCCTAAATGTGCCCCCTCTTCTACTGTGGTGTTTGAGGGAGCTCAGGGAGATTCACAGCAACCAGGCATGCAGAGAAAGCAGGGACGGGAGGTGTGCAGTCTGTGAGGCTGAAAAGGAGCCATTGCAGTGACCTCTGTTATCAAGCCTAAGTAGAGGAGGGGGAGAGCATGGGGGAGGATCAGAGAGGCAAGGTGCAGTGGTTAACATTAAAGATAGTAGCTGGCTGGAGAGGACTTCATTATCAAGCACAGGGAGAGGAGGGGGGAGCGCGTGGGAAGGATCAGAGGCATCTGTTTTGCGGCTGCAGGGCTAGTGTTTTGTCAGAGACTGGCTGGATCAGTGTGATAGGAAGTGTACTCACTGGCACGGCTCTGCTACTTGCTTTTATCCCAAAGTTAGTGCAGGAGGGAGAGCCAGTGTGCAGATCAGACCAGAAGAGTTCTCTCTATGTTTGCTCCGGATGTTTTGTAACACAGGCAGGGGCTGGCTCAAAGCTCTCAGAGAGAAACCGATGCCAATATGTATCTCACAGAAAGAACACCACAAAACCTCCAGCAGGTTTAAAAAATGTTAATACAGATCCCCCCAACACAGCAGCGGCGCTTACCTTACTGAATGCTGACTGTGTTGTCCTCTCCTCTCCCGCAGTGTCTCCTTCCAGAAGCGATGGAGAGATCCGCTCTTCATACTTCCTGTTGTCTCTGTCCCGGGCGCAATGGGAAAGAGATAACAGGAAGTGACATCAAACCTCAGATGTCAATCAAACCGCCCGGCCATAGTAATAGTGCCGGGCGGAAGCTACTCAGCGCTTCAGAAAGCGCCCTAAGGCGGGATAAACACCTGCAAATGAAGCGTCGCATCTGCAATCTGGTGATTGCATTGACGTGGTGCTACCCATAGTGCACTGTGTCCGGCGCTCGAACACAGTCCACTATGTGAAAGGACTTTTTTTTTTTTTCTTAAAGGGGCCGTTTTAAATTTTTATTTTTTTTTAATTTTTGTGACTACACAGAAGGGGGGGGGCAGCACCCGGGCGCCCCCTATGGACGGGCTGCCACTGCTTTTATAGGTTAAAGTGGATCTTATTCTAAAATTCCAAGGTCCTCTTATTTAGTTATACTCCTATCTCAAAACACAACATAAAATGTAAACACCTGTAGAGAAAAGAAAATTAATATACTTACCTTGCCCCCGTTTCTACCCACGATTCCTAGCGAGGATGACATCAGCATCATTGGGTTGATATTCTGGGGAATGCTAAGTAGCCCTAAATCATCAGAAGAAAACACTGTATTGTGCTGTAGCCTCATCTCGGGAGATTTGCACTACTTAAAGTGGTGGTAAAGGCACAGGGTTTTTTTACCTTCATGCATTCCATGCATAAAGGTAAAAAACCTTCTGTGTACTGCTCCCCCCGAGAGCCCTCCCTAATACTTACCTGAGCCCCCTCTCGATCCAGCGATGTCCATTAGAGCCTTGCCTCTCCAGGGGCTCGTACTCCTGATTGGCTTTTGGCAGCAGCAGTAACCATTGGCTCCGACTGCTGTCAATCACAGCCAGTGAGCCAATCAGGAGATGGAGGGGGGCCGGGCCGAGCCGCAGCCCTGTATGGGTATGGACACACAGAGCTGCGGCTCAAGAGAGCGCCTGCTTGGGTGTCCCCCAGAGCAATCTGCTTGCTGTGGGGGTTTCAGCAGGAGGGAGGGGCCAAGAGAGCTGGCCTGGGACCCAAGAAAAGGAGTATCCGGGCTGCTCTGTGCAAAACCATTACACAGAGCAGGTAAGTGTAACAAGTTTGTTATTTAATATTTGCATTACTATCTGGACCTGTCATCTGACCAAATTGTGGCATTGGTTGCATGATCTCTGCTGGAGGGAAGGAATAAAGTTCAGTCCAAATCAATGACTTGAACTTCCCTCCTCTAAACCCTTTTGCCTGAGGTCATTGATTTAAAGCCCTCCTGATACTTATTTAAGCCTAATCTCGATCCAGTTATGCTCCCTCCTGATTGGCTGAGATGCAGCAGCAAGAACCATTGGCTCCCTCTGCTATTATTTACAGCCAGTGAGGCAGGAGTGAGGCTGAGCCATGCTTTCTGTGTCTTATGGACGCAGAGAGAGCCGGCTCGGGAGTGAGCATGCGCAAGTGCCCCCACAGCTAGCAGCTTGCTATGGGGGCACTCAGCAAAGGGGAGGGGCCCAGAGTGCCAGAGGGGGGACCTGAGAAGAGGAGGATCTGGGCTGCTCTGTGCATTTCATAAGGAACATAATTTAGAGTAAATCTATTAAGTTCAGTTCTCTTCATAGAAAATCCACGCAGGTTTTATACCCTGGAATTGTTGTTGTAAGCAATGGATAAAGAATACGTCACAACTTGTTGCCAAACATGCGTGTAAATGTCGCTGAAATTAGTTTACTATTGATCCCACAAATAATTACAAAAATGCTCAGGGGGCTGAAAGTCGATTTCAGATTCTCCTCACCTTTTAATGAATATACACTTCCACATCAAATCCCACACATAAGTCCCGCAGTACTTGTATTTATAGTCTGCACACTGACATACCTGTCATGCACATGCTCTATTTTTGGCCGGACACTTACTGGTTTTAAAGTGGTAATAAACCCAAAAGCAAACATTTATTAACCACTTGCTTACTGGGCACCTAAACCCCCCTCCTGCCCAGACCAATTTTCAGCTTTTAGCGTTGTCACTCTTTTGACCTGTACACACGATAGGATTTTCCGACAACAAAACTGTGGATTTTTTTCCGACGGATGTTGGCTCAAACTTGTTTTGCATACACACGGCACACAAATGTTGTCGGGAATTCCGAACGTCAAGAACGCGGTGATGTACAACGCGTACGACGAGCCGAGAAAAATTAAGTTCAATAGCCAGTGCGGCTCTTCTGCTTGATTCCAAGCATGCGTGGACTTTTGTGCGTCGGAATTGTGTGTCACGCTCAGAATTTTCCGCCAACAAATCTTGTTGTCTAAAAAATTTGAGAACCTGCTCTCAAACATTTGTTGGCGGAAATTCCAACAACAAATGTTCTATGGAGCATACACACGGTCGGACTTTTCGACAACAAGCTCACATCCAACATTTGTTGTTGGAAAATCCTATCGTGTGTACAGGGCATAAAACGACAATTGCACGGTCATACAACACTGGACACAAATGACATTTTTATCATTTTTTCCCCACAAATACACAAATAGAGCTTTCTTTTGGCGATATTTGATCACCTCTCGGTTCTTTGTTGAAAAAATTAAAAAACACTGATTTAAAAAAAAAAAAAAAATGTTTTCTATTTTGTTAATACATTTTGCAAACAGGTAATTTTTCTCCTTCATTGATGTACGCTGATAAGGCTACACTGATGGGCACTGATAGGCTGCACTAATGGGCACCCATAGGCTGCACTGATGGGCACTGAAAAGGCGGCACTGATGGGCACTAATAGGCAGCACTGGTGGGCACTGATGAGGTGGTACTGGTGGGCACTGATAGGTGGCATTGGTGGGCACTGATGGGTGGCACCGATGGGTGGCACTGAAGGCTGACAGCTGATCACGTGGTAAGGGGCTGGGATCGGCCCCTTACTCGGATCTGTGATCACCTGAGTCTCATTGACTTGGATGATCACAGCGCGCAAAGGGGAGGACGCCTCCCGCCATAGCAGATCCGCACTGCAGCCGTAATTCAGCTTTAGCGTGGATCTGAACAAGTTGACCACTTGACCCCTGGAAGATTTACCCCCCCTTCATGACTAGGCCATTTTTTGTGATATGGCACTGCGCTACTTTACCTGACAATTGTGCAGTTGTGTGATGCTGTACCTAAAAAAAAAACAAAACAAAAAAAAAACAAATAGACAAGTAGAGCTTTTTTTTGGTGGTATTTGATCAACTCTGCGTTTTTTATTTTTTGTGCTATGAACAAAAAAAGACCACCAATTTTGAAAAAAAGACTTTACTTTCTGCTATAAAACATATACCTTAAAAACATTTAAAAAATCAAAATTTCTTAAATTTAGGCCAATATGTATTCTGGTATTGGTAAAAAAAAAAAACAATAGGCACATATAGGGATGAGCTAGCAGTTCGAGTCAAACGTAAGTTCGACTCGAACATCGGGTGTTCGTTTGTTCTAAAACTAATTGAACATATGGGGCGTTCGTGGGAAATTTGAGTGCCACAGAACGCCCCATAAAGCACTGCGAGATCACAAAATTGGCCAAAAGCAATCATGGTTCAGGGGGCTAAGTCCATGCCCGACACTATATAAGGCTGCTGCTTACACAGCGGCCGTATAGTTTAATGGATGAAGAGAAATTAGGCAGCTTAGTTAGTTGCGTGCAGGCAGTGTATTTGATAAAGATAGATAGATAGATAGATAGATAGATAGATAGATAGATAGATAGATAGATAGATAGATAGATAGATAGATAGATAGATAGATAGATAGATAGATAGATAGATTATATATAGATATATCTATATATATATAGATATATCTATATACTCTGCATTTAGCGTAGATTAGAAATGCAGTGTAGATTCTATATTCATTCAGTAAAGGCAGTGTATATGATATATTTATACAGCCTAGTATTTACTCTGCATTTAGTGTAGATTAGATATTCAGTGTAGAATCTTTATTCAGGCAGTGTAGTGTATATAATATAGTGTATTGAAGTTAAAGGGAACCCTGCTCCTAAATTTAAAAAAAAAATGGCATGGGGGTCCCCCCCAAAATCCATACCAGGCCCTTCAGGTCTGGTATGGATTTAAAATCGAACCCTGTGCCAAAATTAAATAAAATGGCATGCCCCCCCCCCAAAATCCATACCAGACCCTTCAGGTCTAGTATGGATTTTAAGGTGAACCCCACGCCAAAATTAAAAAAAAGAAAATTGCATGGGGGTCCCCCCAAAATCTATACCAGACCCTTATCCGAGCATGCAACCTGGCAAGCCACAGGAAAAGTGGGGGAATGAGAGAGCGCCCCCCTCCTGAACCATACCAGACCACATGCCCTCAACATGGTGAGGGTGCTTCGGGGTCCCCCAAAACACCTTGTCCCCATGTTGATGGGGACAGGGGGCCTCATCCCCACAGCCCTTGCAGTGGTTGTGGGGGTCTGTGGGTTGGGGATTTATTGGAATCTGGAAGATCCAGGCCCCCCATGTGAATGGGTATGGGGTACATTGTACTCCTACGCATTCACCAAGAAAAGTGTCAAAAAAGTAAAAATGACATGAGACAGTTTTGGACAATTCCTTTATTAAAAAAAAAAGTGTCCAGCAATGTCCATCCATCTTCAATCACGGTGCCGACGGTCCCGGAAAAAAAACAAACAGAAAAACTCCACCTCCATGGGAGGCGTCCCCCACGACTGCCGTCTTTTTGCTTTGACTACCCTTATATTGTCAAGGAGGCGGAGTTTTACCTTTTTCTTTTTTTTCAGGACCATCGGTGCCGTGATTAAAGATGGATGGACATCGCGGGACACTTTTTTTTTGGAATGTTTGGAAGGAATTGTCCAAAACAGTCTCCTGTGATTTTTTACTTTTTTGACATTTTTTGGTGAATGGGTAGGGGTACAATGTACTCCTACCCATTCACATAGGGGGGCGGTATCTGGGGTTCCCCTTGTTAAAGGGGGCTTCCAGATTCCGATAAACCCCCCACCCGCAGACCCCCACAACCACCAGGCAAGGGTTGTGGGAATGAGGCCCCAAAGCACCCTCCCCATGTTGAGGGCATGTGGCCTGGTACGGTTCAGTAGGGGGGCTGCTCTCTCATCCCCCCTTTTCCTGTGGCCTGCCAGGTTGCATGCTCGAATAAGGGTCTGGTATGGATTTTGGGGGGACCCCCACGCCATTTTATATTATTTTGGCGCAGGGTTCCCCTTAAAATCCATACCAGACCTGAAGGGCCTGGTATGGATTTTGGGGGGGACCCCCACGCAATTTTTAAAAAAATTTTGGCACTTTTTTTCAATTATTTTTTATGTATATTGCTGGGATCCGACAATACATTACAGCCGCGGGCAATTTTAAATTACTTTTTTCCTTTAGAAATGTCATTTTGCTGCGGGACTGTTATGAACATGGAAAAATGTGCTACTTTAGGAGACCCTCCAGGCACGATATTTAAAGGAATATTTATTTTTTATTGTTTCACTTTAAGCATTATTAAAATCACTGCTCCTGAAAAACGGCCATTTTTAAAACTTTTTTTTGCATTGCTGTCCTCTGGGGCAGGACCCGGGTCCCCAAACGCTTTTTTTATGGCAATAACTTGCATAAAAGCCTTTAAAATTAGGTGTTCGCATAAATTTCTGCTGTGAACCGAACCAGCGGACATTCGGCTCATCCCTAAGCATATATTGATCGGTTTGCACAAAAGTTATAGCGTCTACAAACTATGAGATAGATTTATGAAATTTAAATTTATTTTTTACTAGAAATGGCAGCGATCAGTGATTTATAGCGGGACTACGATATTGTGCGGACAAATCGGACACTGACATTTTTTACACGTTTTGGGGACCAGTGACACTAATACAGTAATCAGTGCTAAAAAATATGAACTGTTGCTGTACTAATGACATTGGCTGGGAAGGGGTTAACATCAGGGGCGATCAAAAGGTTAAATGTGTGCCTAACAATGTGTTTTCTCACTGTGGGGGAGGTGTTTTTACTATGGGAAGGCATTGATCCATATCCCTGCTTTGCAGGAACACAGGATTCATGCCTTCCCCACTGACAGAAAGGTGATCTCTCTGTTCTGGCTCTCTGCGTAATGATAGGCAGGTGCCAGCGGACATCGAGTCAGCGGTACCCGCAGATTAGCTCCCGCTGTGTCTAATCATAGTGGGAGCTGGTCGCTGGCGGCTTGCATGCGCGCCCCAGACCTTGAAGTGCAGGATCACAAACTAGGTATGTGATCCTGCGCAGGAGAGTCGCCCTGCGGTGTTGCTGATTCTCGTTCGCCTACCTCAGGGCCACTCAGGGCTGTATTCATGCTGCTGCCACAGGAAAAGTTAAACTGCATGAATCATAAGGCAAGCGATGCTGCCTTTGAATAGGGCTGCACCACAACTGCATGCAATGCACATGGTTGCGGCACATTGGGTTGGCAATTTGAGGGTTAAACCAGGCAGTGAGGAGGCAACATATCGCCAGTATAACTCCCCACCTGAACAAGCCCTAACAGAGAAATAATTTAATATATAATATATATATACAGTATCTCACAAAAGTGAGTACACCCCTCACATTTTTGTAAATATTTTATTATATCTTTTCATGTGACAACACTGAAGAAATGACACTTTGCTACAATGTAAAGTAGTGAGTGTATAGCTTGTATAACAGTGTAAATTTGCTGTCCCCTCAAAATAACTCAACACACAGCCAATAATGTCTAAACCACTGGCAACAAAGGTGAGTACACCTCTGAGTGAAAATGTCTAAATTGGGCCCAATTAGCCATTTTCCCTCCCCGGTGTCATGTGACTCGTTAGTGTTACAAGGTCACAGGTGTGAATGGGGAGCAGGTGTGTTAAATTTGGTGTTATTGCTCTGACTCTCTCATACTGGTCACTGGAAGTTTAACATGGCACCTCATGGCAAAGAACTCTCTGAGAATCTGAAAAAAAGAATTGTTGCTCTACATAAAGATGGCCTAGGCTATAAGAAGATTGCCAAGACCCTGAAACTGAGCTGCAGCACAGTGGCCAAGACCATACAGCAGTTTAACAGGACAGGTTCCACTCAGAACAGGCCTTGCCATGGTCAACCAAAGAAGTTGAGTGCATGTGCACAGCGTCATATCTAGAGGTTGTCTTTTGGAAATAGACGTATGAGTGCTGTCAGCATTGCTGCAGAGGTTGAAGGGGTGGGGGTTCAGCCTATCAGTGCTCAGAACATACGCTGCACACTACATCAAATTGGTCTGCATGGCTGTCATCCCAGAACGAAGCCTCTTCTAAAGAAAGCCTGCAAACAGTTTGCTGAAGACAAGCAGACTAAAGACATGTCCTGTGGTCTGATAAGACCAAGATAAACTTATGTGGTTCAGATGGTGTCAAGCGTGTATGAGGAGTACAACCAGCAACCAGGTGAGGAGTACAAAGACAAGTGTGTCTTGCCTACAGTCAAACATGGTGGTGGGAGAGTCATGGTCTGGGGCTGCATGAGTGCTGCCGGCACTGGGGAGCTACAGTTCATTGAGGGAACCATGAATGCCAACATGTGCTGTGACATACTGAAGCAAAGCATGATCCCCTCCCTTCAGAGACTGGGCCTCAGGGTAGTATTCCAACATGATAACGACCCCAAACACACCTAAGGTGTGACCACTGCCTTGCTAAAGAAGCTGAGGGTAAAGGTGAGGGATTGGCCAAGCATCTCTCCAGACCTAAACACTATTGAGCATCTGTGGGGCATCCTCAAACGGAAGGTGGAGGTGCGCAAGGTCTCAAACATCCACCAGCTCCGTTATGTGGTCATGGAGGAGTGGAAGAGGACTCCAGTGGCAACCTGTGAAGCTCTGGTGAACTCCATGCCCAAGAGGGTTAAGGCAGTGCTGGAAAATAATGGTGGCCATACAAAATATTGACACTTTGGGCCCAATTTGGACATTTTCACTTAGGGGTGTACTCACTTTTGTTGCCAGCGGTTTAGACATTAACGGCTGTGTGTTGAGTTATTTTGAGGGGACAGCAAATTTACACTGTTATACAAGCTGTACACTCCCTACTTTACATTGTAGAAAAGTGTAATTTCTTCACAAAAGATATAATAAAATATTTACAAAAATGTGAGGGGTGTACTCACTTTTGTGAGATACTGTATACACTGTATAGGTATTATGCACTTGTCAAAAAACGAATTTATATATAAACTGTATATATAGATCTATCTATAGATAGATAGATAGATAGATAGATAGATAGATAGATAGATAGATAGATAGATAGATAGATAGATAGATAGATAGATAGATAGATACAGTGCCTTAAAAAGGTATTCATACCCCTTTACATTTTCCACACTTTGTCATGTTACAACCAAAAACGTAAATCTACTTATTGGGATTTTATGTGATAGACCAACACAAAGTGGCACATAATTGTGAAGTGGAAGGAAAAGATAAATGGTTTTCCAAATTTTTTTTACAAATAAATATCTGAAAAGTGTGGCCTGCATTTGTATTCAGCCGGTTTTACTCTGATACTCCTAACTAAAATGTGGTGCAACCAATTGCCTTAAGAAGTCACCTAATTTGTAAATAGAGTCCACCTGTGTGTAATATAATCTCAGTATAAATACAGCTGTTATGTGAAGCCCTCAGAGGTTTGTTAGAAAACCTTAGCGAACAAACAGCATCATGAAGGCCAAGGAACACACCAGACAGGTCAGGGATAAAGTTGTGGAGAAGTTTAAAGCAGGGTTAGGTTATAAAAAAAATCCCAAGCTTTCAATATCTCAGAGAGCACTGTAAATCCATCATTCGAAAATGGAAAGAATATGGCACAACTGCAAACCTACCAAGTCATGGCCGTCCATCTAAACTAACAGGCCGGGCAAGGAGAGCATTAATCAGGGAAGTAGCCAAGACGCCCATGGTAACTCTGGAGGAGCTGCAGAGATCCACAGCTCAGGTGGGAGAATCTGTCCACAGGACAACCATTAGTCATGCACTCCACAAATCTGGCCTTTATGGAAGAGTGGCAAGAAAAAAGCCATTGTTGAAAGAAAGCCATAAGAAGTCCCATTTGCAGTTTGCGAGAAGCCATGTGGGGGACACAGCAAACATGTGGAAGAGGGTGCTCTGCTCAGATGAGACTAAAATCAAACTTTTTTGCCTAAAAGCAAAACGCTGTGTGTGGTGGAAAACTAACACTGCACATCATCCTGAACACACCATCCCCACTGTGAAACATGGTGGTGGCAGCATCATGTTGTGGGGATGCTTTTGTTCAGCAGGGACAGGGAAGCTGGTCAGAGTCAGTACCATCAAATACAGGGCAATCTTACTTACTGGGGCGGAGGTTCACCTTCAGCAGGACAACGACCATAAACATACAGCCAGAGCTACAATGAAATGGTTTAGATCAAAGCATATTCATTTGTTAGAATGCCTCAGTCAAAGTCCAGACCTAAATCCAATTGAGAATCTGTGTCAAGACTTGAAAATTTCTGTTCACAGACGCTTTCCATCCAATCTGACAGAGTTTGAGCTATTTTGCAAAGAAGAATGGGCAAAAATGTCACTCTGTAGATGTGCAAAGCTGGTAGAGACATCCCCAAAAAGACTTGCAGCTGTAATTGCAGGGAAAGGTGGTTCTACAAAGTATTGCCTCAGGGGGGGCTGAATACAAATGCACACCACACTTTTCACATATTTATTTGTAAAACATCTATCATTTTCCTTCCACTTCACAATTATGTGCCACTTTGTGTTGATCTATCACATAAAATCCCAATAAAATACATTTTTGGTTGTAACATGACAAAATGTCAAAATGTTGACAATTTCAAGGGGTATGAATACTTTTTAAAGGCACTATATATATATATATATATATATATATATATATATATATATATATATATATATATATATATATATATATATATATATATATATATATATTTATTTAGCCTTTACAGGTATCTATTGGTCCTTATAAGCCGAAAATGGTTTTAGCTGCAATATCTAAAATGACCACTTGGAGGAGCCCTTTACTGCAAAAGACATTTTAAGCCAGCCATTTACTGGACAGACAAGTAACAGTATATCACCTCTTCCTAATTATACTGTATTAAATATTGTTTGCTTAGATAGCAACAGTTAATAATATTGATTAATGTTAGCTCATGCACCCACTAGGTTAATCCCTGCTTGCATCCGAAGGAAATAAATAAATAAAAAAAAAAACTCCAGTACTCAGACATATGGTAGCAAAGGAAAAAAAAGATAAAATTCCCAATCCTTCCCAGCAATAAATATTTGTGTTATTATGAATCTTAGGAGGGAATACTCAAATGCACCAAGATAATCAGGTATCATTTCAGCTTATTACTTGGTGGAGTGTTTCTGTAGGCTCAAAGCAAGGCTTATTTTCAAATAAAATTGCAAATGATGAATGTGCAATGATTATGTTACATTTGTGCACATAATTTTGATGCTTGTTACATAAATTGGTTTGAATCCCTTATTACATTCAGCGAAAACCAAAACTGCAAAAAAGTGCAGTCAGACACTGTAAGACGTAGAAAAAGTGTTCAACTTTAATTCAGCTGCAATCATTTGCTTACTTGTAGTGATTTTCATTTTTTATCCTTATACTAAATCCATAAAATACTATATATATATATATATATATATATATATATATATATATATATAAAATTCTTTTACATTTTATGCATTTCAATAGTCATAGTCAATATTTTTAAATCTGCAGCTTTCATGACAAATTCCTTATGATCCTGCCATAAATGCCCTTGTTCAGGCATTTCCTGTTATAAGGTGACAATGCTCGGTCCCTGTATTCTAATTCTGCTCCTGCATTGTCACTCTGTCCTCTAGTGGGGACTAGAAGCGCTTGTTTCAACAGGTTCTACCCAGAAATGGTCTACTGCTGTCAGCATGGAGAAACCCTCCTGGAGAAATGCCATGCAGTCCTTGCTGGAGTGCATATAGTAGAATGGAGTCTGCAAAAAGGCTGCCGGAGATCAGCGGCACCGAGGCACCATTTACACTAGTGTAGCACTACTTCGGACATTGTGCATATGTAGGTTTTTTTGTGTGTTGTCAATCTTCACAAGGAGTCTAACCCATTAATTTGATTGGGCTGCCCTATGCATGGCAAAGAAGCTCAGGTGACACAAAAAGACAAAATTTAGGTGACGCTCAGGTAGAGAGGTAAAGTCCAACAACTAGACCGCTGTGGGTGCAGGCAGGGACAAGGAGCTCGTCCTAGCTCCAAGCTGCCAATGTCAAAGGAAAATGTCCATAAGCCGCACATCATGAAGCAGACCCATGTGCATGAAGTCAGATGAATGGCAGCTTCAGCCCAAACTCCTGCCAGGCCACACCCCAACATGTTTCGCTCTGCCCCTTGTACCTTAAGGTAAAGAAGCTCAGGTATCTTTTTGAGCTTCACTCATTCCGTGCTCTTAGTACCATGAGTTCCTGGGCATTTTGTCACCTGCACAAATGCACTAATAGTGTGAATGGAACCCAAGAAAAAAAAAAAGACAAAAGTGCTTTTTTTTTTTGGATAAAAAAAGATATTTAGCCAATGAAGTGTCATTCACTTAGGGTTTACATCTTATAATTGTTTTCTTATCGCTGATATTGCTGATTCACAAACAAGTGTTTAACCAAACAGCATTGTTATTTAGTTTTCCCACCATAAAAGAGAATACCCCCAAATAACACTGGGTACAGAGCAAGAAGGAGAGTGTGATCTGATAATCTGTGGATAGCCATAGCCCAGCCTTTCTCAACCTTTTTACCCCAGGGGAGCTCTTGCTACAATTGTAGCACCCTAATTGTTCCTAGAGTAGGTATATTTAGTTTGGCTCCCCTGTAGGCAGTGGAGCATGGGTTCATTTTGTTAGGAGGCTGTGCAGTGCTTCAAAGGCTGTGGCTCTGTTACCTCCCCCTCTTTGTGGAACTCCATGGATAGTTCTATAACTTAGTGGGTCTAGGGACAGAGGCTGCAGCCTGAATATTTATGAAGTTTCCACCAATCCCTGAGGAGCCAAGGCCCAGAAAGTGGGGGAGCAACCCATAAATACTCAAGAGCCTGGCAGTTTGTAGGATGTCTTAAGATGACACCTGTGTTGGGGGTTCTGCCCCTGGGGCAGAAGAAATAGCAGGAGAGAGAGAGAGAAGAGGAAAGCTTCAAGTTTTTAATCAGCCCAGTCTTAGCTAGGCTTAGCTGCAGACATCAAGCCAAACCAGGAACAGCCTGCTCAGCAGAAAGGCCAGTATAGTTACTTTCGGGATTTGAGAAACTACTTAAAGGGGGCTGAGTGAGTACAAACCAGCATCACACACAAAGCTGCAGAGAGGACAGTGAAGTGCAATACCTCACATGTCTGGGACCAGGGGAAGCTTAAGTGCCAGGTGATGTACAATACAGCCAAGTCTCTGATGTTATGCGTCTGGCTCTACCAAGTGGCAGTGGACCTGGAACTAGGTGGTCAATTAATCACAGCTCAAAGAAACCCTAGCAAACTTTGGAAGAACCCTAGACTTCACAGAACCGTGGTTGAGAAAGGCTGCCATAGACATCAGTTGGTTCTCACACAAGGAAAATTTCCCTCTTTTTGAAAATCACTTTGCAAATGGGCCCACATTTATTCCTTGTCATTATTCTTCAAGTGTCATGGCATATGTCCACGGAATGTCAAAAGACATGCTGTTAGGTTATTTGGCTCCTGTATAAATTGGCCATAGTATGTGTGAATGTGAGTTGGGGACCTTAGATTGTAAGCTCCTTGGGGGCAGGGGCTGATGTGAATGTGCAATACATATGTAAAGCCCTGCATAAATTGTCAGCTATATATACAGTAAGTACCAATAATAATACTAATAATAATGATATGGTCATGCTACAGTAATTTAAGGATGGACATGGACTCTTATTTGAGGGGGAGGGCATGTATCTGCCAGATTTAACTTGACCACACACCTTAAAACCCCCCTGTACTCTCCCTGCTTTAATAGATGTGCCAACAAATATGTAACACAAGAGCCTGCTTAATCAATCCATTTATTATATATCCAGCCAAGTAAAACATTGCCCTCCATAGCTGTTGGTGCAACTACAATGATTAACTTAAGGCAAATAAAATAAATCAGGAACCCCATTGTTGAAGAGACATTGCAACAGGGCCAAGATAAGAAGACCCCTTTTTACATAAACCATTTCATCGGATTAACTGGGCTTCTCATAGTGCTTTTAGGTGGGAATCGCACCATTTTTCACATGCAGACTATAGAGAACTCATCAGGGGCTCGAACTCGGGAACATGAAGAATGCCTTTTACAAGATCACTTAGCTCGACCTTCAGAAGATGGCAAAAGTGGAAACTACCAAGATTTAGCTTGTGGGACAGCCAAGTACACACAAGAAATGTCAAGGTGAAGATTGGAGGCTGTGAGAATGAATCCCTAAACCAGTAACATGTGTGTCTGATTGAATACAAACTAGGGACAAACATGATAATGACATTGATGTATTTTTCAGATTTTGCTTTAGTAATATGAATGGGAGACCCATGGGGCCACATTTAACTCTGATAAGAAAAGCCCTTCAAAAACCTAATCACAAACAGCTGCTTAGAGCTTGATTGCATTGATAAATAATGATTTTAAAGTGTTGCAATGCCATGACGATATGTAAAGTGCACTTATACTCAGCAGCCTCGCCGATGTTCCATAGGATAGAACAATCAGAAGTGTAAATGTCAGAGGTCAGTGCTGATTGGTTGCTATAGGGACATTCATGCATCTTAACTAAATATAGTTGATATCTATATCTATAGATATAGATAGATCTATCTACTCTATCTACTCTATCTATCTACTCTATCTATCTATCTATCTATCTATCTATCTATCTATCTATCTATCTATCTATCTATCTATCTATCTATCTATCTATCTATCTATCTATCTATCTATCTATCTTCTTTTTTATTTCTATTAAACCTTTTCACCTTTAAGAGGAAAGCAGCAATCCTGTTATTACAATATTGAAGCCCCTGCATGCCTGGAGTGATATACTGTACATACTACAACAACAGAATAATTTACATTGTTAGAATTTTAGGGTTCCATTTTGTAGTCGGTAATTGAATGTCTAATACTCCATTCTGTATGTGTCCCCATTCTCTTTACTTTCTCCACTTATTGATATTCATGCAGTACAGGGAGGGGTTCCAGGGGGAATAGATGTGAGCGGAATGATAACTACACCCTCGTCTGGGTAATAATGTGCTCATGTTTGTACATACAGAATCACTTTAAATATATATGAATTACCACAGTGTGTTCATTCGGTGGGTCTCCTGCATTCGTCATGAAAAAGATGATAAAATGTCTGTAATAATAAAGAGCCAGAAGATTAAAAAAAATGCGGGGTGTAGTGGGCACAGGAGATGCGGAAAAGGGAAAAGGTTTACAATGACAGTTTTCCTTTATTCTGTGTGCATAGTAATATATGGTGTGGGATGTTGAAACGTCACTCCTGTAATATAACATACCTGGAAAATACATCCATATGAGGTATTTTGATTAATTAATAGCTATTAAAAAAGGCAATACACATCCGACTACACTTGGTAAATATGGCCTCATTTTACGTTCCAATCACACCACCTCAGTGGACCTTGTTTGCATTTTATATGCATTTTTAAGAAAATTTGAATGCTGCCATTGGTAACCTACTTTGGAAAATGCTGGTTTCCTGACTGTGCTTAAGCACTTTAGAGGTTTCATTTTATAGGCCAGCTTTACACACGTTGGTTGCATTACCACACTTTTTACAGCAATGCCCAGTAATGCACCAAATTTGCATTCATTTCAAATGGCATCACAATGCACAGGAATGTACCTCCAGCTACCGTACTTTGCAGTGCTGTGCTTCAGGAAAAATATTGCAGATGCAGTTTCTGGTCAAATGAATGGGCTTAACATAGTGTCTGTTCCCCAGCAACATAACACCTGTTATTTACTGTACAGGACTGCATAGGTGTGAATGGGGCCTAAATGGCATGTAACTTTTGCATTTACCTCCATAGCATCCTTTCTTGTGAAAACACTGTTTTCATTGATTCTACTACTCTTGTATGATTGCAGTGTACAAATTTAGCACATTAAATTACAATTGGCAGCCGCATAGAAGCTTAGGTGCTGAATACAATTGTTCAAACTTTTGCAGTAGAAGTTGTGGAGCGCAAACAACGCCACAGAGATATTTTCATATTACACATATCTCGCTTTCAAGGGGCGCTTCATGCTCCTGCACTAAACCAGGGGGATAGCACAGTTGGTCAAAACTGTACACTGGACTCAAAGGAGAGTATCAGGATATCAAATATGCCAATATGGACCCTCTAGCTACACTCTAATGCCCCGTACACACGGTCAGATTTTCCGACGGAAAATGTGTGATAGGACCTTGTTGTCGGAAATTCAGACCGTGTGTGGGCTCCATCACACATTTTCCATCGGATTTTCCGACACACAAAGTTTGAGAGCAGGCTATAAAATTTTCCGACAGGAAAATCCGTTGTCGGAAATTTCCGATCGTGTGTACACAAATCCGACGGACAAAGTGCCACGCATAACTAAGAAATAAAAGTGTAGCGCTAAAGTGAAATTATGAATAAGTAATGTAAATAAGGGTAGGGGATGGAGAAGTAGTCAGTCCATATCTGGAAAGACTAGTGACCATATATGATCCTAAACCCAAAAATAATAATAAGTGATTATAGTATTAAATTTAACCACATCCAAAAAGTACGTGAAAACACTCTTTCTTCTCAGAGAGAGTACAAAAAATTACGATGTGTATGGTAAATAGTGACAATAAATTCAATATAGAAATATTCTAATTAACAAAAATGACTTTACATAAGTGGTAATAATAGTGTCCACAATATTGATGGGGAGATATATCTCCCAAGTGAGCAACATAAATATGACCAATTAGTCCATATATTGTAATCAGTAGTTGGCCCAACTTAAATCCCAGGTCGATATCATCACAATAGACATCCAGATCAAAGAAAGGGATGAAATACTCTTACCGACTTCGGTGGACTCACAGGCCGTGGGCGGTGAGTCAGATAGGCTTGTACTGTCTTACAAAGGATGACAGTGTGAGAGTGGCTTGTACCTCAGATGGAGGGCTGGGGGTCTGCCCAGACGGTATCCACAGTCAGCGTCCTTGTCGGCACACATGGACCACGTGTAAAAAGAAAACAGGGAGCCTCCACATAGTGTAAATCCAAAGATTATTGAAAAATGATGTTTATTACATCACTCAAGAACATCAAACAGTCCATAGAGAAATTTTGTTTAAAAGAATCGATTCCAAATAGTAAAAACAAGTATGAGAGCAATAAGCGTGGTATAGGTGGCTGGGTACAGCAAGAAACCCGACCGGTTTCGTCCACAAAGACTTCGGCTGGGGTGTATGCCATCCTGCCACCTCCACGCTTTTATATATTTGTGTAATACTCAACTGAAAACAGCTGTTGCGGCATTATGCAGACCTACTTCCTGAATCAATGGCGTGCGCTCCATTCAGGGTCATGTGTTATCTTAATTGGCCAATAGGGGAATGGAGCGATGGATCCACCTCTATCTCCCAAGCCTCGCTGTGGATGTCACCTCAGCGCGCGCACTCATTGGAAAGAAGAGTGCGTTCCTCAGTTCTTCACCCAATAGGGGCCGCCGCCATGTGACGTACATGCAACGAACGTCACGTGATGGCGCCTGACGTGCCCCTGGGTGTCCATCATCGTACTCTGCCGGAAGTATAATCACACTACCGAGGCTAATGGAACGCAAACAGCGTTCCGAAAGGGATCATTGAGGAAGGGAATAGCAAAACCAAAACAAACAACCGGCGATCATTATAATCCGCCGTAATACTAGGTATATGAACCCAATTTAAATTTGGAAAACCTTTGTTTTTTAAAATAAAATGTTCAATCGGGAAGTAAGTAGGCATTGCAGCCATATCACAATTTTAAAGTAAAAAACCCATATAACGAATAACCATGCCCATACATCAAACATATACATATATTAATGTACTCTAGAAAGCTTGTGGCCATGTTAAAATAAATCCTTCACACTAATCTTTAATCAATAGAATTAAGTGAAATAAGGAAATGAAGTAAAATAAAGACTGGGACTGGTGTTAAAATAATAATAATGAAAATTAAAATTAAAAATGGAATTGTAGCAAGAAGCTAATATTAGGCAAAGTACCAGTTATAGCACTCATATTTGTATGTTTAAAAATCTAAAAGTGAGCAAGATATTGATTGTAGAACTGATCTTCATAAGTGAAAAGACTAGCTTGGTCAAATGTTCCAGAGCTAGACTTAAATTACCTTCTAACCAATTACGCTTCCCTTTACTATATATATTGTAAATAAAACTAAGGAAAGAAATTGATAAAAGGGAAACGAAAACTGTAATCAAGATTGGTTGATGAATGAATTGATGTCCCACTCCACGTTTAATCCATGGGGGGTAAAACATCTTAATTGGTGTATCCAGAAGGTTTCAAGCCTTGACACCCCCCTTATAGATGACTCTCCTCTCCAATGGGGGGTAAATTTATCTATTATTTGGAACTTCGTGCCGGTGGGATCTCGGTTATGATATGTTAAATAATGGTTGGGGACGCTATGATTTGTACGCCCCTTTTTTATGGATTTGATATGTTCATTGACCCTTATGGAAAAAGTACGGATGGTCCGCCCGACGTACTGTTTCCCACAAGGGCATGTGATGAGATATACAATGTACCTCGTTGAGCATGTGACAAAATGTTTAACCACATATTCTTTCCCTGTGACAGTTGATCTAAAAGTCTCGATCTTCCGGGTTTTGAGTGTGTTAGTTATACACACCTTACATCTTCGACAAGGGAAGAAACCCTTCATGTTCTGAAAGAAAGAAGGGGCCGTAGGGGGGTCTATTATATTAGGCGCAATCTGGCCCCTCAGAGACAAAGCACCTCTGTAGATCACCCCTGCTTGTTCTGGGAGAACCGGTCCAAGTACAGTATCATTTTTTAAGACCCTCCAATGCCTATGGAAGATATCCTTAACCTGCTTATGTTGTATAGAAAAATCAGTGAGAAAAGACCATTTGTGTTTGTTTTCTACAATGGGTTTAGGTTGATCTGAGATAAGTATATCTCTATCAACTAGGGAGACACTCTGGATTACTTTATCTATCTCCAATGCGTCATAACCCTTATCTATAAATCTCGACTTCAAAACATTGGCTTGATCGAAATAGTCAGTGAGTTTTGAACAGTTGCGTCTAATTCGCAACATTTGGCTTCGAGGAATGGATTTGAGCCAAGCTGCGTGATGGCAGCTATCGATCGGAATGTACCCATTCCGATCGGTGGCCTTGAAAAAGGTCTTGGTAGTAAGATGGTTATCAACAACTGAGATCTCAAGGTCGAGAAAATGGATGGTCGACCGGCTAGCTTCATGGGTTAACTCTATCCCAATTTGGTTATCATTAAGGGTGCATATGAATCTATCTAAAGACTCCATATTCCCTTTCCATAGGAGGAGGATGTCGTCGATGTACCTAGCCCACAACACCAATTAAAGTGCCACGCATGCTCAGAATAAATAAAGAGATGAAAGTTATTGGCCACTGCCCCGTTTATAGTCCCGACGTACGTGTTTTACTTCACCGCGTTTAGAACGATCGGATTTTCCGACAACTTTGTGTGACCGTGTGTATGCAAGACAAGTTTGAGCCATCATCCGTCGGAAAAAATCCTAGGATTTTGTTGTCTGAATGTCCGAACAAAGTCCGACCGTGTGTATGGGGCATAAGTGATACCCAATGAGAGGTGGGAGGCTTACCTGAGAATTGTACGTGGACAGCTGGTTGACTGTAAAGAAGAGCATCATGGAACAGGTTAAACCTAGGAACTAGCATTGTGGAGTAGGAAGAGGCTGGAGCAGGATGGAAGAGGGAAATCCTACACTAAAATCGGGCTGAAATGTAAAAGACCGGGGAACTGGATCAGGACTCACTGAAGTAGGAGGATGTTCCTATGTGAGAGCAGGTGATGTAGGATCCCCCCCCCCCCCCCCAGTGAACGGAGTCTAAGAGCCAGCTGGTATTCACTAGGGAGCTCCTTGCAGGAGTTTGCGGCGTGCTGACCCCAGGTTGCCTACCCCAAGTTCACCCTGCTGTAAATACTTTGAGCCATGAGTTTGAGGCCACCAGGAACAGTCCAAGGGTCAGGGTAGGCTGTGGACAAGAATAGTCACGGACAAGACAAGCAGACATGGATAACCAGAAATGAGCCAGAAGTCAGGATGGGCACCAGATACTGAATACCAAAATTGAGTCTGAGGTCAGGGAAGCAGATATGGATAACCAAGAACTAACCAGATGTCAGTGTCCAGGAATCAATGAAGGCTACAGACTGGATAGCAAGGAGGTATGCCAGTGTTGCTCAGACAGCGATCCAGAAGCTATCCCAAATTGAAATAAAGTGGGCAGAGGAGGAAAGATGTTCTGATTGGGTGCGACATGACAGTTCAGAGAGAGGATGGAGTTGCTCAGCTCTGATTGGATGTGAAGGTGACATGAAAGCCACAACTGATTGGATACGGCTGCAATCACTTCAGGTAAGACCCAGACGTGTGCGCAGCCAGAGGCCATAGAAACAGATGGAGCACTTGATCAAAGAAGCTGAGTAACCAGACAGGATGATGCGCTTGTGGGTTGCCTAGAGTGGGGTCATGCCACCAAAGACAGTGCAAATTGAGTGGTATATACAGTATCTCACAAAAAGGAGTAAACCCCTCACATTTTTGTAAATATTTTATTATCTTTTAATGTGACAACACTGAAGAAATGACACTTTGCTACAATGTAGTACAAGTACTTGTACAAGTAGTGAGTGTACAGTACAAGTAGTGAGTGTACAGCTTGTATTACAGTGTAAATTTGATGTCCCCTCAAAATAACCCATAAATGTCTAAACCACTGGCAACAAAAGTGAATACACCCCTAAGTGAAAATGTGCAAATTGGGCCCAATTAGCCATTTTCCCTCCCTGGTGTCATGTGACTCTTTTGTGTTACACCATTATTTTCCAGCACTGCCTTAACCCTCTTGGGCATGGAGTTCACCAGAGCTTCACAGGTTGCCACTGGAGTCCTCTTTCACTCCTCCATGACAACATTACGGAGCTGGTGGATGTTAGAGACCTTGCGCTCCTCCACCTTTTGTTTGAGGATGCCCCACAGATGCTCAATAAGGTTTAGGTCTGGAGACATGCTTGGCCAGTCCATCGCTTTTACCCTCAGCTTCTATACCAATGCAGTGGTCATCTTGGAGGTGTGTTTGGGGTTGTTATCATGTTTGAATACTGTCCTGAGGCCCAGTCTCTGAAGGGAGGGGATCATGCTCTGCTTCAGTATGTCACAGTACATGTTGGCATTCATGGTTCCCTCAATGAACTGTAGCTCCCCAGTGCCAGCAGCACTCATGCAGCCCCAGATCATGACACTTCCACCACCATGCTCATGCCCACCACCATGCTTGACTGTAGGCAAGATACACTTGTCTATGTATTTCTCACCTGGTTGCCACCACACACGCTTGACACCATCTGACCCAAATAAGTTTATCTTGGTCTCATCAGACCACAGGACATGGTTCCAGTAATCTATGTCGTTAGTCTGCTTGTCTTCAGTAAACTGTTTGCAGGCTTTCTTGTGCATCATCTTTAGAAGAGGCTTCCTTCTGGGATAACAGCCATGTAGACCAATTTGATGCAGTGCAGTGTGCGGAGTATGGTCTGAGCACTGACAGGCTATACCCCACCCCTTCAACCTCTGCAGCATTGCTGGCAGCACTCATAAGTCTATTTCCCAAAGGCAACCTCTGGATATGACGCTGAGCACGTTCACTCAACTTCTTTGGTTGACCATGGCGTGACCTGTTCTGAGAGGAACCTGTCCTGTTAAACCGCTGTATGGTCTTGGCCACCGTGCTGCAGCTCAGTTTCAGGGTCTTGGCAATCTTTTTATAGCCTAGGCCATCTTTACGTAGAGCAACAATTCTTTTTTTCAGATCCTCAGAGAGTTCTTTGCATGAGGTGCCATGTTGAACTTCCAGTGACCAGTATGAGAGAGTGAGAGTGATAACACCAAATTGAACACACCTGCTCCCCATTCACTCCTGAGACCTTGTAACATTAATGAGTCACATGACACCGGTGAGGAAAAATGGCTAATTGGGCCCAATTTGGACATTTTCACTCAGAGGTGTACTCACTTTTGTTGCCAGTGGTTTAGACATTAATGGCTATGTGTTGAGTTATTTTGAGGGGACAGCGGTGTACTCACATTTGTGAGATACTGTATGTGTCTATTGCACTCCTTATCAATGTCAATTGAAGGAATGGGGAAGCCAAAGCTGCTACTATCCCTAAATCCCCATTCTGCCTTAAAAGGTTAGTTCACCTTTTCACAAATATCAAAAAGACGAGCTAACTTAAAACACCCTCCCCCCCTGGGCCCTGCTGCACTTTGATGATTATCTTCTTCCGCCCGCTCCAGCTAATGTAGCAGTCTAGGCATTTACAAAATGCTGTTAGGGTTGCCACCTCATCCCTTTAAAACCAAACACATATTAATTGCACAGGTTCTGTGGGTGATTAAGGTGGTAATTAAACTCACTTAGTGCTTTATCTGCATTGAATTAGCCACTGAACCTGTGTAATTAATATTTGTTTGGTTTTAAAGGCATTAGGTGGCAACCCTAGCCTGGGGGCTTTGTAGCATCATAATGTTCACATTGGTGAGTGGTCATTGGTCACTACATTGTCTAGCATGGGAAGTGAAAAACAATCATTGACACCCAGAAGCTGTTTAGGGGCCTTTTACCAGTAAATAACATACATAAAACATGTTAAAAGCACATATAATGTTATGGGGAGATTGTAGTTAAATTTGTGACAATGTCTCTTTAATGGCAACATTTGAAACCCATATAGTAAGAAACACCATGAGATTCTTGCTGCTCTGGCAATGTCTAGGTTAATAAACACAAAGCCGGGTTTTGATGAAAGCAATTGCAGAATTCCTTTGTGCAGACCACAAGTGTGGACAATTATGTGAGATTAGAGGAGAGGCAGCAGAAAGAATGAGAATTACATTTATTCTTGCAAATTATTTTCTGTGTTTGTTTTCACCCCCAAGGAATAATCTTGGAAACACTGACCGGCTCCTGTTTCCCTCAAGGCTTCTCAATCCACCAATGTACCGCACTGCCTCCAGTAATAATTGTATCTCTGATATAGCTTGGGTTGGCCAAACGCAGCGTGATTATTGCTTGCAATGTAGATATAAAGTGACTAATTTTGGAATATTAGATTTTTATTTTTTTTTGGAAAGGTTTTAAAGAGAAAATACTAAACCTGAAATAAAATTAAAGATTTTTTTGTTAAAGTACAATTCTGGGCTTTACCTAAATAGTCTTAAAAACTCTCAATCCTCCTCCTAAAACTTATGTTGACTAACCTGTGTAAGAAAGATTTATATACTTATCTATTTTTAGGCCACTCCGGTCAGGTCCCTTGTGTTAGCCAGGGGCCACTGCAGGGAAGGGGAAGGAGCACAGACACCGGATGGGTCCTAGGAACCTATGGGCCTATAGGTGACATCACTGCTCACTAGCATTACCAGCCATTTTTGAGCACTCTCCCCTGCAGCTGGTGCTGGTTGATACAGAGAAGATCCCAAGGAGCGGGCTGAAAATGGATAAGTATATACATCTTTATCATACAGGTTAGACAGAATAGGTGTTAGGAGGAAGACGGCAAATGTTTCTAAGACTAGTTATGTAAAGCCAGCAATTTTATATTATTGATGTAGCTGTAACATTTTGGGAAAAATAACTTGACTGCAAATTTTAAAGAGATTGTCACTTTGCCCTTTCAGTTCGTATTTACACCAGTTGTGTTGTGGTAACACACATTATGTGTTATGCAGTTCATTTCATCATGAATGCCACCCCAATGTACTCTCAAAACACATGTGCGTTGCAACACATCCCAGATGCTTATGTGTTACAATACCGTGCGTTCAGGTGTGAATAGGATCTCAGGGCAGCATGACAAAGTCCGTCAAAGCCCACCCCTTGACCTACACACCTTTTTCTTTGCTATGCTGCTGCTCCATGGCAACTGCCACAAAATACCTAGAGTAGAGATGAGCTTGGTTTATTCAGACGCCCATCTGAACAACGTGGCCAAGCCCACCATGAAGCTATCACTTGTAATGGGTCAATCATCTGCAGCCAGGGCATTCCCCATCCCACAGCTGCATGTATACAAGGGACATATGGAAAGGGCAAGGAATGCCTTGGCCGCAGAGGATTGGCTCATTATAGGTGATAGCTTCCTGGCGAGCTTAGTCATGTGGGTTTTGGATGAGCATCCAAACACGCCCAAACTCATCTCTACTTCTGAGCATGAGACAGCAGGTTACTTTTTCCCATAATGCGGTGTTCAGCCAGAGCTGTCAATTTGGTCCTTAGTTCCTAAGTGATGTAAGCAGACAGTGAATAGTTGAATGTGAATGAATATGCAATAACATACATTTTAGTTTGGGGTGGACTGGCCCTTCTATTATATTTCAGCCGCGGTAGTAGATGAGTACTTACAGACCCAAATTCTCACAAATCTCTGTAGCAGTAGCAGAGGGATCACATTTATCATTACGGTTTAATCAGCAGAGACAGTGTAAATGGGCATTAAATGATAAGCTCTTTTTAAAAGGAACTTTGCAGCACTGGATATCATTATGGAAAAGGTGTCACCGCCAGGTCTCAGGGAATCTCCCATTCATCGGCAACCATTAATCACTGTCTCCTTGTCACAGGCGTTGCCCTTTCATCCCTGCACGTGCGCTTGTATGTCATTCATCACAGGTTTTATTAAGAGTATTAAAACAACTCCCTTACACCTCTACATTATTTGCACTCTGTATAATTTTAGCTGTCACCAGTGGCAAAGCTCATCAGCTCATAATTCATTTTCTTCATTGCATTTACTTAAAGGTGGCTTAACATTACAGTAAGAAGTTGAAATGATGTTAAGGGTCAATCCTGAAAGATATTTTAGGATTTGGTAGATCATGGAGAGGTAAAGGGGAACTCAACTTCCATACACCTTTTTTGGGGGAATAAGTTAATACAGGGAAGCCATATAACCCTTTATACTGAATTTATTATCAATTTACTATATTAGTTAGTACAGGCTCTTGATCTGTATTCCTGTTCTGGCGACTATTTAGAATTTTGGATTTGCTTAAATAAATGACTGAATATCCCACAAGGAAAAAGAGACGTCTATAAAAGCTTGGGATGGTAACCCTTCTGTATTCTATCCAAAACTAAAATAAAAAGTTTTTGTTTTAGAAATACCTTAATTCTGCATGCGGTGCAAAAGCCTTCACAATTCAAAATGGACAGCTGAGACAGGTCGGATTTCATCTCTGAATTCACAAAAAAAATATAAGCTGTGAGTGGGTGACATAGCACACCAGACTCCCATAGTTCAAATACACTTATCATTAGGGAGATATGGTTGCTGTCCTTGCTGGTCTTCTTCAAAAAATGCTAATTGACTGTCTGGGTGTGGGTTCAGTACATCTGATTTGCATCTAAAACAAGCCTGCAGCAAATAGGTATAAGTTAAAAAGTCAGTGACTCAAAGAACTAACGCCATAACATCAGTATGACAAGCAATTACACATTTTCAGAAAGAGAGGGTAGCAATGACAGGTTTACTTTTATCATACTTCTTTGGCAGACTGACCCTTTAAAGTCACAGTCAGAATTTAAACATAATAGGAAATAAAATGGAAGCTCAAGGAACATCTGTGGGTGCCAGAGTTCCATGCATTGCCAGGCCTTCTAGGCTGGATGGTATTCAGGCTGTCATATCCAGTGCACCATGGTTGGAAAGCAGGAGCCATCACACATTAGCTTTTTATTTTCTGAGGTTTCCTATGGAATTTTTACCTGCATGTGTAAACTTGTGCATACACTCCTATTTTGCTGGATGTTTTTGCATAGTTACATTGCTCCAGCTTGGTCTAATGTAAATATATGCATATTCAATACCTGGCTAATCCCCAAGGAAGCTGGTAATCACTGTAATGGCCGCCTCCACATCAGTGATTCTCACTATTTCTTATCGTACATCACGGGACACAGAGCCATAGTAGTTACTATGTAGGTTATAGGCCACCTTCAGGTGATGGACACTGGCACACCCTAAGACAAAAAGTGCCCTCCCTATATAACCCCTCCCACTACTGGGAGTACCTCAGTTTTTCACCAGTGTCTAAGGTGTTGGTCACAAGTAAAGATGTGCTGTGCTAAACTCCACTAGAGCAATCCTTGCTGGGGCTAGCCATGTTGACCGGATCCATTCAGTGTCTCTTCTGGCCAAATTGAATGGTTCCCGGACCTCATATCTGAAGAAACAAGGTTTTGCCTGTAAATGCTTCTCTTTTTAGAGAGCTGGATCCCGGGATCCAGTACTTTTTGGTAGTAAGGCCATAAAGTTTTACTGGTGGAGGTGCTGTTATAGGTCCAGGATTGTGGGTTTCCTGAGGATCCCCAGCTCCTGAAGGTTTAATGGAACCCACTGTGAAGGGTGAAGATTGGGTCTGTTGGTTTACCACAGAAAACCCTGCGGCGGGAAAGGTGGAGTTTTCTAAGAAATTTTTTGAATTTTCTTATGAATGTCTCCTTTAAGATCAGTGAATGTTGTCATGCCTATGTGTCACCACTGGGGGCTGTATTGAGCACTCACCACCTAACGCTGAGAGAACACGCTGTGTCAGGGAGCTGAGATGCTTCTTCCTCCAGCCAGATAGCAGGACCTCCGGTAAGCTTGAGGGGGGGTTCTTTTCCTCACCTATTGCCCCCCTGTGCTGACAGTTTCCACTTCTTCATGGGAGAAGAAACGCTCTAAGTTTTCTTTTGAAAAAAAAAAGACAGGAGAAAACTGGCGCGATCAGCACGCTGCTCGGCGGCTTGCAGACCCCCCTGCGCCATGCTGCTTCTTCCCGTAGGTCCCAGAGGACCTGTAGTCCTCCGCTCGCATGGGAAAAAGCTTTTTTTTTAAAGAAAAAGGGGAAGAGCCGTAGGCAACGCAGGGGGGGGGGCTTAGCGGTGTCGACCTGCTCCAACGCCCAACACGAGAAGGCAAGGTTTTAAAAGCACCTTTTTGTGTTACTGCAGGCTGTGGAGGGACACAAGAGCAAAAGGTGGCGTTAAGAGGTTTGGTGACACAGGCATTTCCTTTGACACATTTTTACTGCTGCATTAGGCTGGGCATTAATAGCAGCAACTGTGCTGGACTATAGCTCAAGCAGTGTATGCATTCCTGCTGATAGTGCCTCTGCTTTGTGCATCAGGCTATGAGCGGAAGGGGGACAAGGAACACCTCAAAGGGTGCTAAAGGGTTTGCTGTTTCAGGACAACCTAGATCCATATCTAAAAAGATGGCATCCTCTTCTGAGAGTGATGTGGCCAGTCAGAGTGAGCCATCAGTGGGGACTGGTGTTGCAGCAGCTCTGGACACTACAGCCCCTATATATATCACTGAGGAGGTTTTTTCTTCTTCCATTTCAAGTTTGGAACAGAAGATTGATGCTTTATTCGCTTCCCAGAGTGGGCCTAAGCGTAGCAGATCCCCGTCCATTGCTCAGGACCCTCATGCTGAGGAAAAAGGGGCGAGAGATCATGAAATTCTTTCAAAAGATCAGGAAGAGGCTGATGACTCCTCTTCCGAAGATCCTAATATGGAAGGATGGCCTCACGGGAGAGCTGGTACACTCCCTCACTAAATTGGTCCGCTCGACTTTTTTGCTGCCTGTAAAGCAAGTAAAGTCGATGAGCCCACCTATGGTTTGGGATCACTAAAGCCTCCCCAATCTGTTGATACCTTTCCTATCCATTCATGGCTAAAGAAGCTTATGTATTCTGAGTGGGAGCACCCAGATAAACAGTTTTTTCCTCCTAAAAAGTTTTCTATACTTTATCCTATGGAGGAAGAATTCTAAAAGAAATGGGGGATTCCAGCAATTGAGGCTGCTATATCCTCTGTGAACAAGAACCTGGCTTGTCCTGTAGACAATGCTCAAATGTTGAAGGATCCAACAGATAAGAAGTTGGAATTTCTCTTTAAGAACAACATTTCTCTTGCAGGTTCAGTCGTTCAGCCGGCATTAGCGGTGGTTGGAGTATCTCAGTCCATAAAGGACCAATTTGTAGTGGTACTCAAAATGATTCCTGTTCAGCAGGCCCAGCAGTTGGCCGGTATATCAGAAACATTGTGTTTCACAGTAGACACTATGAAAGATTCTATTCTCCAAGCCTCATGGCTTATACTAGGGCTGGTGCATGTGCGTAGAATCCTATGGTTGAAAAATTGGTCAGCCGAAGTGCCATGTAAAAAGCTCTTGGCCAGTTTCCCATTTCATGGTGAACAGTTATTTAGAGACGATCTGCATAAGTATATCCAAAGAATTTCTAATGGGAAAAGTTCTCTCTTACCAGTGAAGAAGAAGTTTAAGCGTTTTTCCTTTAAACGTGCATCTTCTCCAGTGCCAGGAGCATCAGCCTCCAGGCAGTCTCCATGGCCTCCACCGTCAGGTTCAAGAGGAAGGCCTCAGGGGCAGTCCCAGGGTAAAAAGAGGACCTGGGGCAGGAAGCCCACGAAGCAGAATACTAAAGCCTCCTTATGAAGGGGCACCCCCGCTCGCTCGAGTGGGTGGAAGGTTTCTACACTTTTCAAATATCTGGCAGGAACAATGTCAGGACAGATGGGTGGCTTCCTCAATTTCTCTAGGTTACAAACTAGAATTCCGAGAATTCCCGTCTCCTTGTTTTCTAAGATCAAACGTTCCCAGAGACCCAGGGAAAAGGAAGTCTCTCTTTCTGGCTCTGGATCATCTCTTGTCTCAAAAAGTGATATCAGAGGTTCCCACAGAAGAGCAGGGATCAGGGTTTTATTCAAACCTCTTCACGGTGCCAAAACAAAACGGGGAGGTCAGACCCATTTTAGATCTCAAGGATCTAAACTGGCACTTGAATATCCATTCCTTTCGCATGGAGTCAATCCGATCGGTTGTCTCCATCCTACAAGGAGGAGAATTTTTGGCATCGATCGACATCAAGGATGCCTATCTCCATGTTTTAATTTTCCCCGCTCATCAGAAATTTCTGCGCTTCGAGGTAGAAAATCATCATTTTCAGTTTGTAGCTTTGCCTTTCGGTCTAGCTACCGCACCTCGGGTATTCACAAAGATCCTGGCCCCTCCTTTAGCCAGGTTAAGGGCTCAGGGTATAACAATTTTAGCATACTTAAACAATCTGCTCATAGTAGATCAGTCAGTTACCCACCTAAACCAAAGTTTAGTCTCAGCCGCGAGTTACCTAGAATTCCTGGTCTGGATTCTCAACCTAGAGAAATCCTCCATAAAACCATCAAGGAGATTGCAGTACTTGGGGCTGATCATAGATACAATTCAGAAAAGGGTATTCTTACCCCAGGAAAGGATCAGTTCCATAAGGGAACTGATTCGGCCTGTCAAAACAAAGAAAAATCCTTCTATTCGGCTTTGCATGAAGTTGTTAGGAAAGATGGTGGCCTCCTTCAAGGCTGTTCCTTATGCGCAGTTTCATTCAAGACTGCTGCAAAACAGTATTCTGTCAATTTGGAACAAAAAGGTCCAGGCTTTGGACTTTCCAATGCGCTTAACCCCCGGGGTGCACCAGAGCCTCAATTGGTGGTTGATATCCAGCAATATTCAACAGGGGAGATCCTTTCTACCAGTATCCTGTATCCAGTACGCCTTGGTCTTTCCATGGGATCAGTTTTCGCTGATCTATGCGTTCCCTCCGGTTCTGCTGCTTCTGCGATTTCTTTGCAGGATCAAGCAGGAAGGGAAGGAGGTGATTCTGGTGGCCCCAACGTGGCCCAGAAGATCTTAGTTTGCCAAGATCATAAAGATGGCAGTAGGGGACCCTTGGTCCCTGCCACTGTGGCCAGACCTTCTCTCACAAGGTCCGGTATTCCATCCTACCTTACAAATGCTAAATTTAACGGTTTGGCTATTGAGACCCGCATTCTAAAGGACCGTGGGCTGTCACCTTCAGTAGTTTCTACTTTGGTTAATGCTAGGAAGCTGGCCTCCAGAGTCATATACTATAGAGTCTGGAAGGCATATGTCTCCTGGTGTGAATCCAGGGGTTGGCACCCCAGAAAATATGTCATAGGTGGGATCTTTGAATTCCTACAGATGGGATTAGAAATGAAGCTGGCCTTAAGTACTATCAAGGGCCAGGTGTTGGCCTTATCGATATTTTTTCAACGGCCTCTTGCTTCTCACTCTCTGGTTCATACCTTTATTCACGGATTATTTCTCCAGTCAGGACACCCCTGAACCCTTGGGCTTTGAATTTAGTCCTGTCGGCTTTACAAAAACAGCCTTTTGAGCCTATACGGTATATTCCCTTGGTCCTCTTGACGAGGAAAATTATTTTTTTGATTGCCATATCCTCTGCCAGAAGAGTATCGGAGTTGGCGGCTCTTGTAAAGAGCCATATCTGATTATTCATAAGGATAAGGTGGTGTTATGGCCTCATCCTAAATTCCTACCAAAGGTAGTGACAGGTTTTCATTTCAATCAGCATATTGTCCTACCTTCCTTTTTCCCAGAACCTCGGTCTATGAAAGAGAGGTCACTACATTCTCTTGATGTAGTGAGAGCGGTCAAAGTCTATTTAAAGGGGACCGCTTAGATTTGCAAAACAGATGTTTTGTTTGTATTGCCAGGTGGACCTAAAAGAGGACAGGCAGCGTTAAAATCTACTATTTCCAAATGGATTTGTCAAGTGATTGTTCAGGCTTATGGTCTAAAGAGGAAAATTCCTTCTTTTCATGTTAAAGCGCACTCCACCAGGGCTGTTAGTGCTTTTTGGGCAGTGCATCACCAGCCCTCCATGGCTCAGATCTGCAAGGCCGCAACTTGGTCTTCAGTCCATACATTCACCAGATTCTATCAAATGATGTAAAAGGTCATGAGGATATCGCCTTTGGGCGCAGTGTACTGCAGGCTGCAGTATGACTCCTCTTGTCTCTTATTGCCCTACTTTTTGTTGTGTCTCCCTCCCTTCAGTTGCCATTGCTACTTCTAACTACTATGGCTCTGTGTCCCGTAATGTACGATAAGAAAATAGGATTTTATAACAGCTTACCTGTAAAATCCTTTTCTTTGAAGTACATCACTGGACAAAGAGGTCCCTCCCTTCTTTGGTATACACGTGTATTGTTTGGCTACAAAATTGAGGTACTCCCAGTAGTGGGAGGGGTTATATAGAGAGTGCAATTTTTGTCATAGGGTGTGCCAGTGTCCATCACCTGAAGGTGGCCTATAACCCACATAGTAACTACTATGGCGCTGTGTCCCGTGATGTACTTCAAAGAAAAGGATTTTACAGGTAAGCTGTTATAAAAATCCCGGCTCCCTGCTGTATAGTGAATACAGGGGGTTGTTCTTTTGACACAGGCACCATTTGCCTTGCATCCTCAATGGATATAAAGTGTTTTCTGATTAGTGAGGTGGAAAGGCAAGGTGATGATGTTATGATCTCCACTTCATCCAATCAGAGAACACATTGTATCCATTGAAAAAAATACATATTGTTCTCTGAATGGCGTCTGCACAAAGCAAGCAAGCCCTGTGTTCACTATGCAGCAAGACAGCTGCTCGGCATGAAACCTGCCAGATGGCAAGGGTCACACCCATGCGATTCGATTTCTGTCTGAATTGACAGTTCGCACTGTGATATGTGAACTGATCTGGGGGTGTCATTAACTTTGTATTGACACCTGCAGCAGTTTGCATAGGGCAGTGTGAACTGCCTGCGAGAGAGATACCATGCGGGAACCCCTACCGGGTTCTCGCATCGCAGCAGTGTGAACCGAGCCTTAAGGGGAAATTATGATTGTTTTTGAGCGCATCTTTTTTTTTTGTTTAAAGTATATATATACATATATTTTTTTTTTTATTATTATTTTTTTTTTTTTAAATAAACATTTATCACAGGGTACAGTTAAACCTATGGGTTTTCTAGAGGGAAAGCACAGCAAGCACTTTTAATCTCTCCCTCTTTCTCTGCATGGAGACAAAAAAAAAACAGAGAAGGAGAGGAAAAAATTGTGTTTTCTTTCGCCTCATTAAGCTGCATGAATGCAATTTGCATTTGAGCTATTGAGCTCTGTAAACAGTTTTTTTTTTTTTTTTAGAAAATCAGCTAAGACTAGTATGGTAAATATGTGAGTAGGAGCCTAGAGATTCACATGGTGGCTTGAAATGTAAATATATAATATTATTTTTGCAATATTTCATAATTTGCCTGATTAAAAAATGTGAATCTTTCTTAAATATTTTATATATTATATATATTATTTTTGGAGAGTTCTTTCAAGCTGGGTTCACACATATGCAAATTGGATGTGGGTTTCTTCGCATCCAATTCGCATGACTGGAGAGTGTGTCCAACTCTCAATGGAGACGGTTCACACAGCTTGGGGGCAGCCGCATTCCTGCATTTAAAAAGGGTCCTGTGCATCTTTGAATCCGATTCAGGTGCAAATTCAGGCAAAAACTCGGACCTGATTCACACCTGAATCAGTGAACAGGGACGCACCAGACCCAATGCTATGACACCTGGCCGCAGCATATGTGAACCCAGCCTCAAGAGAGTTTTAAGAGAAGTAAGTATTGCTGTAGCTTCACTCTAAACAAGAGTTGATGTTAGTTGGAATGCCAGTTTCTTACATTTGCACCAAGCTACAACAGCCCATCTCGGTAAAAATAGGGAGGGAAATAATTTTATGTTAAAGTGTTACTAAATCCACAACAGTAAAATTAGTCTGTATATGCAGTAAAAGATGCTTGTTATAATCACTGTAGAACCTAAGGGGTTAATCCTCCACATTGTGTAAAAAGGCTGTTTGATCCTGTCTTCTCTGATTCTCCCCTTCTTCAACTGGCCCCAGTCCATCACCCGATATAACAGAGCCTTGGACTCTACACATCAGTTTGGTGTGTATCGCTAGAGAGTTTTTTTTTTTCTTGGGAGAGTGCATGTGATCAGCACAGGGCCAATCAGCTCAGTTCAGACGGAGGGTCAGGGGTCATACAGCCCACAGGACAATCAGAGTGGAAAGAAAACTCCTCCTACAAGCTTTAACCAGACACTGGTAGAAGTCATAACACTGTTATATACTGCTGATGAGAAAAAGTATTTAGCAGTTTATATTTACTAAAATAATTGCATTTCCTTGTTCTGTGTACTGTGGGATACCAGATATAGTGAATGGGGGGTCCTGGGTTAGTAACACTTTAAGTTTATGAATTGCTCCTTATACAGACAACATTTCAAGGCTGCAGAGTAACACTTTAGTCATCCTATTAATTAGGGGTACATACTATTCTTGGCTTGTATCCATGGGTATTTATTAACTGCATCGTACTTGCATTTGAAACACGATTTTCAAGTTCATAAACCAAAGTGTAATTACTATCAATGGGAGAGCAGGGCCAGGGAACAATATTTATTCATTTTTTATTTTTTTTTGCACATTTCTTTTTTTCCGGAAAGCAGTTGATTCTATTCAGGCACATTTCACACCAGTTTTGATTGAGTTTCAATTAATGAAAGACATTTAGTATGCATTAAGGGTGAAGTCCTTGTATTCATGATGTACTTGCAATACGTTCACCACTCCTTCTCAGAGCTAACTGACAATAACTTTCTTGGAGAGAATCAAACCTTGCCTAAAATGTTTCTAAGACAACAAAAGTGTTGAAATGCAAGGGCTTTGTGGCTCAAATTAATCAGAGTATGCTTAGGGACCCCCTTAGATCCTAGGCTCAGGCTGTATATAGGGATTTGCAAGCTGGGAAGCTGCTTTGCCCATGTTTAGGAATGTTTGGGGAGCAAGCGATGTGCCAGCAAGCACTCCCACTCTCCATTGATTTGTCTGTGGCTCCTGTCATTTCTTTTTTGTGGCCGGGGACAGAGGATGACTGGGCGGTTCTTTTTCGGCTTTGTGGCTTCACTTCCAGTTTCCCGGTTGGCTCACTGTGTTGCAGAGAGTGACTGACTGCGATCTGGGACCAGGATGTGAGGTGGGGAGTGGATCACTGATGCGGCAGATGGGCACACAGCTGGCAGTGCTGAGCCCGAGCGCAGTCTACCAGTGAGTGCGGGAATCGGAGGTGATCTCTGTAACATCTGAAGAGTGTACCTGCATCTCTCTCTTTCTCTCTCTCTCTTCAGGTTTGAGGGAAAACATGTTTTTTTTCTTGCACATACAGTTACATGCAGAAGTCAAGAGTAATAAATGCACAAGGGTGCCTTCCAAGCAAAACCACCTCCAGCATAATACATTTCCTCAATTCCTATATTGTAATCAACAGCCTGTCCAGACTGTGCTGTGGTGCTGGAGCTGTATACTCTGTGCTGTGGTGCTGGGGCTGTCTATCCTGTCCTGTGTTGTTGGGGCTGTATACTCTGTCATGTGGTGCTGGAGCTGTATACTCTATGCTGTGGTGCTGGAGCTGTATACTGTGTCCTGTGATGCTGAGCTGTATACTCTATGCTGTGGTGCTGGGGCTGTATACTCTGTCCTGTGGTGCTGAGCTGTATACTCGGTGCTGTGGTGCTGGGGCTGTGTACTCTGTCCTGTGATGCTGAGCTGTATACTCTGTGCTGTGGTGCTGGGGCTGTATACTCTGTCCTGTGGTGCTGAGCTGTATACTCGGTGCTGTGGTGCTGGGGCTGTGTACTCTGTCCTGTGATGCTGAGCTGTATACTCTGTGCTGTGGTGCTGGGGCTGTATACTCTGTCCTGTGATGCTGAGATGTATACTCTGTGCTGTGGTGCTGGGGCTGTATACTCTGTCCTGTGATTCTGGGGCTGTATACTCTGTCCTGTGATTCTGGGGCTGTATACTCTGTGCTGTGATGCTGGGGCTGCATACTCCTGTCTTGTGATTCTGGGGCTGTATACTCTGTCCTGTGATGCTAAACTAAAT
This sequence comes from Lithobates clamitans, assembly GCA_037952925.1. Classification (NCBI taxonomy): domain Eukaryota; kingdom Metazoa; phylum Chordata; class Amphibia; order Anura; family Ranidae; genus Lithobates; species Lithobates clamitans. The sequence goes on along the minus strand of JBBGZY010001751.1, from coordinate 47,714 downwards.
ACTCCTGACACTATGGGTGGAAGCTATTGGAATACAGGGGACAGAGTGGGTGCATTCTATAAGGGGTGGGTCTTATGAGAAGTGGGATGGGTCAAAAAGGATGGGCGGGGTCTGTGGTTACCAAGGTTGACAAAGATCTCTCTAGCAGCCTGTCGTAAGCATGTATATGGGGCAGGTGGGATGGCTTCTAACAGGAGGATGTGTTGTCAGCACACTCTGTGAGCACTCTCTGTGAGCAGATCAACACTGCAGAGGTCCTCAGCCTGTACACAGGTATGAAAGAGCTAGGCTTCATGTACAAAAGTCTACACTGGCAGCTCTTAAACTTGAGCTTAGGAGCTTTTGGCATTTTTTTGCCAAAGCTCCTAAACTCAACTCCATAAATGCCTATGTGTCAATGTATACATAAGCTTTTAGCAGAGTTTAAGAGCTGCTGCATTTAGGTGAGCTTCAACCTCCCCCTCCTGAACCTCTCCAGACCAAGGAATTGCGGTTAGGATAGGAACGTTTTGACCGCCTTTCGTGGGAGAAGACAAAGCGTACCTTGTTTTGCGTGTTTATGTTTTCCCGCTGCCGCGGTAAATGTAATCCAGTGTACATGAAGCCTTAAGTGAAATGCACGCATGGAATCAGCGCTTCTTGCTCAGTGGAACTCCATACCATTACTGGGAGTGAGGTAGTGGTAATACGCTGGACAGGGGGAGAGGGCATTGGCTCAATGTATCCCTCCTAAATACATCAGTGACCGTGGTTGTGTATAACACATCTAGAGAGTTTATGGAAGTCCAGTCGTTCGTGCAAGTAAAGGTATCCCATGTGTAGGGCAGTGACCTGGATCAAGGTGCATAGTGTAGCCCAGAAACACCTGACCCATTGTAGGCCTCCAATGTCCCCCTGCTTGGTGCCCAACCAGGGGAACATGGAGGACGGGACTTCCACCACACAACCCCACCCTACATATTGCTTATATTTTAGATGAGCTTTAAGCTTTAACACATTATTCTAAAAAATAGCTGGTGATCCTATAATGAGGATGGTTGATCAGGCACTTCCTGTTATGGGGTGACTACTGTCTCCTAACCATGCTCCTGTTTTTTTCACCCTATTACATACACTACTAGTGGAGGCTGCAAGTGGCTGTCAAAAACATTGCGCAGGTCTTGTCCATCATGGTCATTATCAGAAGGTTGGTCCAGAGCAATGATGTGATGTTGACGCCAGAGAGAGTGCATGTAGACAGAAAGTAACTGAAACAGGTTGGAGGAGATGAGCATAACTAAGAGTCAACAAAAAATAACACAAAAGGTGAAAACAGTATTTAAAAAGAAAAAGGCAATTGTTTAGAATACACAGTGCCATAATTGAGGACAAATCTCTCTAATCTTCCAACAGCAGCTTTCTGGAGGTAACAGGGAATGGCCAGTATATCTAGGACCCTACAGCAATAGTCCATATAGCAACCTCTACCACTTAATTCCCTTCTGGCCCTTACACAACTAATAGCCCCCCAGGAAGATCTTTACTCAGTCAGGAACTGTCTATCACCCAGCATTCACAGGTAGATCCTCAGGGAGGGAGATAAAAGATCCTTCTCCAGATCAGGTCTTCAGGATAGTGCCTTCTAGCAGAAATCAGGCAGCAATTACCTCTTGGCCACCTGCCCAGCTTCTGCTGAGGCCCATACTGCAACTCCTTAGCTCACTTCAGCTGCCTCTAGGGGCAGCCACAGCCCCGTAGAGACTTGGAACCTGGGGAGGAAGAACACCCAAAGCTTCCCAAACATTTATCTCCTTCCCATCCATCTTTTGGATGCCTCCTTCCAGGGATTGGCTGGGGCATGATAAATATTCATACTGACCATCTGCTTCTCTCTGCTCTTTATTCTGGAAGCTTCTTCCAGAAACAGGTGTGAGAAATCAAACACCCAGCTTAATAAACCCTGAATAAACAAAAGCAATCAATCACTGCTCCATTCACTGCAGTGAAGCTAAAAGCGTAATTTAGCTAACAGCCTAAATAGAGGAGGACGCTACAGAAAGTACTTGATTTTGACTTGGTATAATCCCCTTTTGGAAAAAAACTGGTAGAGGGAGGTCTAGTACTAGGAGTCATCACAAGGATCAGCACTAGGTTGTCTTGGATGTGTACTGAGATGGAACTGGCAAGGAACATTGGATGCAAGCACTATCCAGTTGCAGGCTGGGGGTGGAAGGTGACCAGATTGTATTGCTTATCCCCAGTGCTGAAAGTCTGGTCACTATCAACCTAGCTTTGCTGTGTCAGAGCTGTGTATATCTCAGGACTGGATGGACAGAAATACAAACCTTTTTTCAGGTAAAACAACTTACATCTTTTTAGTTCAATTGTATAATTAGCTGTTTGCCTCAAATTCACCTTTAGGACCCCATTCACAGCTGTGCAACGCGCCACATTTTTTTTTGCACATTTTCTTTTGCATTTGCCTCACAAAGGGCCGCCCTTTTACTTAAATGTGCTGCCCTGTGCATGCCAAACATGCTAAAGTAGCTTCTGCACCCATTTGGCAGTAAACCTCTTGGATTTCTGCGATGCACATTTTGGCGCACTTTTAAGAAATAATGGGGCTGCAAGAGTGATGCGTGTTTTGGCACAGTTTTTGTGCATTTCAAGAATGCACATAGAATTGCAAGTTTTTTTGCTGGTGTTCCTGGAATGTGAAGGTGTGAATGAAGCCTAAGTAATGAAAGTCAAAATTGCATTTTATTTCATACCAGGTTGCTTCGTCTTCCTTTTCTTGCAGCAGTTATTCATGAAGGATCTCTCACAGGTAGCCACTAGAGGGAGCACTTTAAATTCTAGAAATGAATGGTGATATTGTATGTCAGAGCTAACATAAAATATAAAAATGATGTTACAAATTACTTTCAGATATACTTTACTTTAATAAATGAAAGTGAACACCAAGGAAAATACATGATAGTATAATTTTGAGCACAAGGTAATGTTAGGATAGTGTATTTTTTTAAAAATAAACTTTCTAACACCCCCTTCCCCCCTTTCAAAAAATATACATTTTCTGTTCGCTGCTGGGGATTTGAGTGATCATCATGCGCAGAGCAGCTAAACATAATTGTATGATTGTGGGCGTCGTAGCTCTGTGTGATCAGCCGAGCGCATTCATTTGAAAGGATTATTTAAGGAAACAAAAGTGTGGCGGATCACACTAGTTTCCTTAAACTGCGATTTGCATTAAATCAAAAGACTTTTTTTCTGCATTTTTTTCTTTCCTCTCAACAAGTTATATTTGCCAATTTGCAAGTATATTACACACAATTGTACTTTCTGGCAAAGAGTATATTTTTAGTGATAGATAAATGCATTCACTTGCATTCAAGCAGGGCCACATGTTGTGCACAGCCATCTATTATAGCACAAGTACCTTTAAATGTGCAGTGTTCCAGAACACTGGATGCCAGGAATTGGCAGCTTTAGCTAGAGCTGAATCCTTACAGGGTCTAGAGAAATCAGAGAAGGAGCTGTTTAGAAATATGGTCGGCATTTTCTGAAATAATTATATACAGCTCACAGATTTTAAGCCTGGTTGTGTTCATGAGCTTCCTCTTCCTGTAATTGCCATATGAAGCCCTGTTAAACCAATTAAAGGATAACTCCACTCTTCTTTACCTACGGAGGTGTCACACACTGCTATGCCTTGCTTTTGCACAGAGTCTTTCCTTACCCAGGCAGCTTGCATGTAGCCAATCAGAGGCCACCATAACCACAGCCATCTCACTGCCAGGCAATGCCTTAATGGGTCATTACAGGGTTTGCTTGATGTTCATGCAACTAAACTGTACGCTAGCTGCCGAGACCCCCTATATCTCCCTCTTTTTGAGGATCCCTGCGTACCCCTGTGGCACACCCTGCCTCCGTGTAACCTGCTAACCTGCTAACTCCGGCGTTCCTTCGTTCAGTCACTGCACAACCTATGAACTTCTAGTAAGCTTCCAGTATTACAGCATCTGTATATCCTGACAACTCCCAGACACTCTCACTCCTATGGTCCTGTGAACCCAGCACCCCAGTGCTTGAAGAAACTCTTGCTTCTCTGTTCTTTGATCCCAGCACCCTAGCGCTTACAGAGACTCTTGCTTCTATCTTCCTCTGATGTCTGCACCCCAGTACTCCCAGATGTCTTGCTCCTGTGTTCTGTGAGCCTAGCACCCCAGTGCTCCCGGAGTCTCTTGCTTCTATATTCCTTTGATCCCAGTACTCCAGTGCTTCAACAGTCTAATGCGTCTAAACTATTGTGTTTCCAGCACCCCAGTGCTTCCAGGGTCTCTTGCTTCTGTGTTCCTGTGATGTCGGCACCCCAGTGCTCCCAGAGGTCTTGCTCCTGTGTTCTGCAAGCCCAGCGCCGCAGTTCTCCCTGAGTCTCTTGCTCCTATATTCCTTTGATCCCAGTACCCAAGTGCTTCTAGAATCTCTTCCTTCTGGGATTTTGTGTTCCCAGCACCCCAGTGCTTCAAGAATCTCTTGCTTCTGAGCTTTTGTGTTCCCAGCACCCCAGTGCTCCCGGAGTCTCTTGCTCCTATGTTCCTGTGAGCCCAGCACCCCCGTGCTCACAGAGACACTTGCTCATGTGTCCTGTGATCCCTGCCCCCAAAAAACTCTCACTCCAGTGTTCATGTGATCCCAGAACCCCAGTGCTCCCAGAGAGTGCACTCCATGACCATTTTTTTCTACTGTTCCCCTCAATCCGGTGCTTCCTGCTCAGTTGCTGCCTGTTGGGGTGAGTCATAGGTTTTCTATAATGTCTGTGCGTCTATTCACTTTATATTTTTTTTGTGAATGGGAAACAAGGGATAATGTGTACCCCTTACTCGTTCGTGTAGGGGAGGGGGGGGGTTTGGAGGTCCCTTTAGGGCTTCCAGGTTTCCAGATTGCAATAAGTCTCCATGTCCTTTCCCTGCAAACCTCCATTTACACCTGGGCAGAAATGTGGGGATGAGGCACTTATCCCCATAAAATAAATCCAATATTAGAAAATAGGAGCCACCGTTGTATAACCATATTTAAAAATGCATACTTAAATAATCGTATCCAAAAAAGCACCTTTGAAACAATTCATGTCCAGTTCAAGGTTCAAGCCTCTGGGATTGAGTGTGACAAAGATATAAATCCAACCCATCTCAATCTATGAGATCTCTTTTACTAATTTGGATCCTCCAAAATTTCTTAACATTATCACCATTTGATACAGTATCAGTGACAGCTTGTGATACCAGTGGGGTGGGGTCACTGTTGTGGCATTTCCTAAAATGTTCTCCTTATCCTCATGAATTGCCCCCCCCCCCCCCCCCAGAATATTTTCATTCCATCAGCGGTGACATATTGTAAAATCCAAGTCCACATGTCTGCAGTGGGTTATTCCAGAGATTTCCTATCACTTCCTCCTGTTGTATCTTAGAAACAGAAAGTGAAAAAGAATTTCCCTAGCTGGAACAAAGACAGCAATATAAACCTGCCAGGAGTTCTAATCTCTCCTTATTCTGTGCAAAAATCTGGTAGTAGATATACTTTAAATAAATTCCCTTTTCACCCAGTTGCTAATACTGTCCTTCCCCTTCACCCCTTGTTATTAAATTTGCTAACAGGGGTAAAAAGAAAAAAACCTTTGCAAGCTTCGTCGCTCTGGTTGGAAATTACAAAGGACTTTGTCTGGTCAGGTGATTGGCCACATAGGCACCCATTGCTGCATGGCAAAGAGTCACATGCTCCAGCAGGCCAGCGGAACTGCAGGAGACCATAGGGAATGTGAATTTTGGGAGCGGGGAAGCAGAGAATAAAGTGACCCTGAGCTTTACTCTGCATGGTTCACTTTGTTAGAATACAGAATTTTATTTTTTGTAACGACTAATGTACATCAGTATTTAGTAGAGATATAATCTTCAACTAGTTGATGACAGTGTTTATACGTTTGTAGCTGTATCTATGGTATACTTTATGTTCTTTCCCTGAATAAAGTTCCTCTTTTCCTGTCTGCAGTTAGGCAGCAAAGCCCATGTAGACTGTTCACTGTCTGTTCTGTAAGGATATATACAGAATTTCTAACAGGTTATGGGCCCAGGCATAGCTCAGAGAAAAGCTGAGAGCACAGTCATACAGCTACAGCAAATACATGCAAGATACAGCAACAGAATAAATGAAAATGGCCAGTAACACAGCTGCAACAAAGCTTTCAGTTACAGATCTGACAAACCAGAACTACCAGTCTTGGAAATTCAAAATGAAAATGCTGCTAATAAGAGAAGGCATGTGGACATGTATCCACCCTTCAATTGAGTGGATAGAGAAAGAACAAAAAGCTCAGAGCACAATTTCTCTTAGCATAGAAGATGATCAAATCATACATATATATGTAAGTGAGAAACTGCTAAAGAAATGTGGGAAGCATTACAAAAGGTACACGAAAGAGTTAATCTCAGCAATAAACAGTACTTGATTGGAAACCATACCAAACCAAGCTGATAAAAGGCCAGGGTATGCAGGAATACATAAGACATACCTTAGAAAAGGTTGAATGCCTGAGAGGTATAAGAGAAGAAATAAAAGATTTTCATGTCGCAGCACCATTACTAAGCGGTTTACCATAAGGTTATAAAAACACTTGTCACCGCACTTGATGCACGTTCAAATGATAAACTGACATTGGAATATTTTAAAAACAAGTTTGTGGATGAATATAAGCATAAAACAGAAAGCATTAATAGTGACTGTGCTTCTGTCACAGAGTCTACTTTAAAGACAAAAAAATAGAAATAAAAACAGTAACATGCAACAAGAAACACGTGATTGTTTAGTGTGCAAGAAACAAGGTAATTTAAAAGCAGATTACAGAATCTGGAAAGCTAGAATGCAAAAACAAACTAAACTACAAAAGATGCACCTCATCTTTGCAGGTATGGTATGTCGCTTCAGGAGCTACAATTTATGACAAATGACAGATATTTCTTTATTTACCTTGTCCAGAGTAAAGCAGAAAAAAATCACCACAGTTAATGGGCAAATAATGGAATTAGAAGAAATAGGATACGGTTTTCTTTACTGCCCTATTTCCCAGAGTGTCACCAGAAAGATACCTTTGAAAAATGTCCTTGATGTCCCTGCTCTTGAAACTAATCGTTTGTCAGTGAAGATGCTCACAAAACAAGGCAATGTAGTGACCTTCCAAGATGACAGTTGTGCTATTGCAAAAGGGGATATCTTACTTGCAAAGGCTAAAATTACAGATGAACTGTATCAGCTGAACTGCAATGAGGTGGTTAATACTGCCAAGGAGAAAAAACATTTAAACTTCATTCACACATGGCACAGAAGAAGTCCACATGTCTGCAGTGGGTTATTCCAGAGATTTCCTATCACTTCCTCCTGTTGTATCTTAGAAACAGAAAGTGAAAAAGAATTTCCCTAGCTGGAACAAAGACAGCAATATAAACCTGCCAGGAGTTCTAATCTCTCCTTATTCTGTGCAAAAATCTGGTAGTGGATATACTTTAAATAAATTCCCTTTTCACCCAGTTGCTAATACTGTCCTTCCCCTTCACCCCTTGTTATTAAATTTGCTAACAGGGGTAAAAAGAAAAAAACCTTTGCAAGCTTCGTCGCTCTGGTTGGAAATTACAAAGGACTTTGTCTGGTCAGGTGATTGGCCACATAGGCACCCATTGCTGCATGGCAAAGAGTCACATGCTCCAGCAGGCCAGCGGAACTGCAGGAGACCATAGGGAATGTGAATTTTGGGAGCGGGGAAGCAGAGAATAAAGTGACCCTGAGCTTTACTCTGCATGGTTCACTTTGTTAGAATACAGAATTTTATTTTTTGTAACGACTAATGTACATCAGTATTTAGTAGAGATATAATCTTCAACTAGTTGATGACAGTGTTTATACGTTTGTAGCTGTATCTATGGTATACTTTATGTTCTTTCCCTGAATAAAGTTCCTCTTTTCCTGTCTGCAGTTAGGCAGCAAAGCCCATGTAGACTGTTCACTGTCTGTTCTGTAAGGATATATACAGAATTTCTAACAGGTTATGGGCCCAGGCATAGCTCAGAGAAAAGCTGAGAGCACAGTCATACAGCTACAGCAAATACATGCAAGATACAGCAACAGAATAAATGAAAATGGCCAGTAACACAGCTGCAACAAAGCTTTCAGTTACAGATCTGACAAACCAGAACTACCAGTCTTGGAAATTCAAAATGAAAATGCTGCTAATAAGAGAAGGCATGTGGACATGTATCCACCCTTCAATTGAGTGGATAGAGAAAGAACAAAAAGCTCAGAGCACAATTTCTCTTAGCATAGAAGATGATCAAATCATACATATATATGTAAGTGAGAAACTGCTAAAGAAATGTGGGAAGCATTACAAAAGGTACACGAAAGAGTTAATCTCAGCAATAAACAGTACTTGATTGGAAACCATACCAAACCAAGCTGATAAAAGGCCAGGGTATGCAGGAATACATAAGACATACCTTAGAAAAGGTTGAATGCCTGAGAGGTATAAGAGAAGAAATAAAAGATTTTCATGTCGCAGCACCATTACTAAGCGGTTTACCATAAGGTTATAAAAACACTTGTCACCGCACTTGATGCACGTTCAAATGATAAACTGACATTGGAATATTTTAAAAACAAGTTTGTGGATGAATATAAGCATAAAACAGAAAGCATTAATAGTGACTGTGCTTCTGTCACAGAGTCTACTTTAAAGACAAAAAAATAGAAATAAAAACAGTAACATGCAACAAGAAACACGTGATTGTTTAGTGTGCAAGAAACAAGGTAATTTAAAAGCAGATTACAGAATCTGGAAAGCTAGAATGCAAAAACAAACTAAACTACAAAAGATGCACCTCATCTTTGCAGGTATGGTATGTCGCTTCAGGAGCTACAATTTATGACAAATGACAGATATTTCTTTATTTACCTTGTCCAGAGTAAAGCAGAAAAAAATCACCACAGTTAATGGGCAAATAATGGAATTAGAAGAAATAGGATACGGTTTTCTTTACTGCCCTATTTCCCAGAGTGTCACCAGAAAGATACCTTTGAAAAATGTCCTTGATGTCCCTGCTCTTGAAACTAATCGTTTGTCAGTGAAGATGCTCACAAAACAAGGCAATGTAGTGACCTTCCAAGATGACAGTTGTGCTATTGCAAAAGGGGATATCTTACTTGCAAAGGCTAAAATTACAGATGAACTGTATCAGCTGAACTGCAATGAGGTGGTTAATACTGCCAAGGAGAAAAAACATTTAAACTTCATTCACACATGGCACAGAAGAAGTCCACATGTCTGCAGTGGGTTATTCCAGAGATTTCCTATCACTTCCTCCTGTTGTATCTTAGAAACAGAAAGTGAAAAAGAATTTCCCTAGCTGGAACAAAGACAGCAATATAAACCTGCCAGGAGTTCTAATCTCTCCTTATTCTGTGCAAAAATCTGGTAGTGGATATACTTTAAATAAATTCCCTTTTCACCCAGTTGCTAATACTGTCCTTCCCCTTCACCCCTTGTTATTAAATTTGCTAACAGGGGTAAAAAGAAAAAAACCTTTGCAAGCTTCGTCGCTCTGGTTGGAAATTACAAAGGACTTTGTCTGGTCAGGTGATTGGCCACATAGGCACCCATTGCTGCATGGCAAAGAGTCACATGCTCCAGCAGGCCAGCGGAACTGCAGGAGACCATAGGGAATGTGAATTTTGGGAGCGGGGAAGCAGAGAATAAAGTGACCCTGAGCTTTACTCTGCATGGTTCACTTTGTTAGAATACAGAATTTTATTTTTTGTAACGACTAATGTACATCAGTATTTAGTAGAGATATAATCTTCAACTAGTTGATGACAGTGTTTATACGTTTGTAGCTGTATCTATGGTATACTTTATGTTCTTTCCCTGAATAAAGTTCCTCTTTTCCTGTCTGCAGTTAGGCAGCAAAGCCCATGTAGACTGTTCACTGTCTGTTCTGTAAGGATATATACAGAATTTCTAACAGGTTATGGGCCCAGGCATAGCTCAGAGAAAAGCTGAGAGCACAGTCATACAGCTACAGCAAATACATGCAAGATACAGCAACAGAATAAATGAAAATGGCCAGTAACACAGCTGCAACAAAGCTTTCAGTTACAGATCTGACAAACCAGAACTACCAGTCTTGGAAATTCAAAATGAAAATGCTGCTAATAAGAAAAGGCATGTGGACATGTATCCACCCTTCAATTGAGTGGATAGAGAAAGAACAAAAAGCTCAGAGCACAATTTCTCTTAGCATAGAAGATGATCAAATCATACATATATATGTAAGTGAGAAACTGCTAAAGAAATGTGGGAAGCATTACAAAAGGTGCACGAAAGAGTTAATCTCAGCAATAAACTGTACTTGATTGGAAACCATACCAAACCAAGCTGATAAAAGGCCAGGGTATGCAGGAATACATAAGACATACCTTAGAAAAGGTTGAATGCCTGAGAGGTATAAGAGAAGAAATACAAGATTTTCATGTCGCAGCACCATTACTAAGCGGTTTACCATAAGGTTATAAAAACACTTGTCACCGCACTTGATGCACGTTCAAATGATGAACTGACATTGGAATATTTTAAGAACAAGTTTGTGGATGAATATAAGCATAAAACAGAAAGCATTAATAGTGACTGTGCTTCTGTCACAGAGTCTACTTTAAAGACAAAAAAATAGAAATAAAAACAGTAACATGCAACAAGAAACACGTGATTGTTTAGTGTGCAAGAAACAAGGTAATTTAAAAGCAGATTACAGAATCTGGAAAGCTAGAATGCAAAAACAAACTAAACTACAAAAGATGCACCTCATCTTTGCAGGTATGGTATGTCGCTTCAGGAGCTACAATTTATGACAAATGACAGATATTTCTTTATTTACCTTGTCCAGAGTAAAGCAGAAAAAAATCACCACAGTTAATGGGCAAATAATGGAATTAGAAGAAATAGGATACGGTTTTCTTTACTGCCCTATTTCCCAGAGTGTCACCAGAAAGATACCTTTGAAAAATGTCCTTGATGTCCCTGCTCTTGAAACTAATCGTTTGTCAGTGAAGATGCTCACAAAACAAGGCAATGTAGTGACCTTCCAAGATGACAGTTGTGCTATTGCAAAAGGGGATATCTTACTTGCAAAGGCTAAAATTACAGATGAACTGTATCAGCTGAACTGCAATGAGGTGGTTAATACTGCCAAGGAGAAAAAACATTTAAACTTCATTCACACATGGCACAGAAGATTTGGGCACAGAAGTCCTGAGGTAATAATGAAATGAACTGAGAATGACTATGCAAGTGGAATAAAAATTAGTCCATGTGATCAAACAATGAAATGTACCAGCTGTATAAAAGGAAAAATTACAAGAAAAGCCTTTCCATAGCAAAGTAACAGCAGAGCTAAGAAACCTCTGGACTTAATTCATTCAGATCTTTGCGGTCCAATGGAAAGATTGACTCTGGGAACGAAGAGGTATTTTCTCAATTTTATAGATGATTACTCCAGCTATCCTACACTGTATCTGTTACACAACAAAAGTGAAGTACAAGAGAAACTTGAACAGTATTGGCTCAAGTAGGCATCAAATTTGGCAAAATGGTGAGTGTATTGTCCACAGACAATTGAACTGAATATATAGGTGATAACACACAAGCAAGTCAGAAAACATGGCATAATATATCAAACTACTGTACCATACAACCCAAAACAAAAAGAGGTTGCAGAAAGAATGAACTGTACTCTATGTGAGAGTCGAAGAACCATGCTGTTTGCTGCAGATATGCGCCAACCATATACTGGGAGGAGGCAATTATGTTATCTCCAAAATTGACTACCATGAAAATCAACTGAGAAAACTCCATATATACGGTGGAATGAAAGGGCCCCGAATTTGAACCATCTAAAAGTGTTTTGAAGCAAAGCCTATGTGCACATCCCAAAAGAAAAATGTACAAAATGTGATGCCTCCCCACAGGAAGGCATACTTATGGTGTACAATGAATCTCAAAAGTGATAAAGCATTCTATACCAAGACAAAAATAAGATAACCATCAGTAGAAGTGTAATTGTTGAAGAAACTTCAGTGTGTTCAAAATGTCATGAACTAACACAAATACTTCAAACTGAGGGAATTTCCACAACAGTGTCACATGAAGATAAGTAACAAAGTGACATAGACATAGAAATAGAAATTAATGCAGACAATCCAAATACTGTAAAAGAAGATTCCAAGCCACAAGGGGCTTCAATCAGGAAATCCACCAGAAGCAATAAAGGCATCCCAGCCAAACGTCTGTCCTATGTTTCTCATGTAGCAATAAACCAGAGCTAGATTCACGGGATGAGATGCAAAAATGTCCAACCCATGAGAAACAAAAGTGGATCAAAGCTGCTGATGAGGATTGCAGATGCTTTGACAAAACAGCTTACAAGAGATTCAAAGAACTGACATCCGAAAGGGAACTAATATAAGTAGTAGCTGATGAGAGGGGTTGTTGGAATAAAGAATTGTATTTTATGCAACAACTACTGCACATCAGAATTTAGATGACAGTGTTTATAGGATTGTAGCTGTATCTATGGTATATTCTGTCTTTTTCCTGAATAAAGATCCTGTTTTCCTGTCTGCAGTTAAGCAGTCTGTTCTGTAGGGCTATATACAGAATTTCTAACACTTTAAGCACATTTCCCTGATTTATTTAGTGACATTTGTTGTGTTTCAACAAGATCCCACGAAGTGGGATAAACAGCTTCATGCCTTCCAAGTTAAAGCTTTAGCTAGCTGCAAATTAAAATGGTAAAATTAAATAAATGTATCAATGCTATAAATGGCTCTTGTCAGTGTTGCACCATGTTTATTATATTATATATATTTTTTCCCTAAATGATTACATCCTACATTTATTAAAGCTGAACTTCAGGCAAACAGCTAAATACATAGATGAAAGACATATAAGAAAACAGTTTTACCTGCCAAAGGATTTGTATTTCTGTTCACTCAGTCCTGAGATTTACAATGCGCATGGGCACTGCAGCACGACTGACTGGGCCCTTGTGCTGCTTCAGGGATTGCAAGAAGTTGACACCAAGGTACTTACACTGCCTGCATTTAGAAAAATAAATTTAATGATGTACTGACAAATACAGATCTGCATTCATTTGTGCCTTTTATATCTGTCTGGAGTTCAGTTTCCAAGTAAGCGAATGCTGTCTCACAAAATAAAAAAAATGCAGTCTTTGTGCTTTTATTATAATACAAAATGCTGACATTATGTATGACTAGGGTAGAGGTGTTAGGTACTGTATGTTAATAGGGCCTTTTGAGCTTGGGGTGCTGAAAGTACAGCATTCACTTGTTACTGACCTTCTGGTCTTGGCGCTGCCTTTTGTTCACAGCTGGTCACTGCATCTTTGAAACAAAAAAAGGGCAAGAACAGTGTGCACCTAAACCACTTCACATCATATCTGTCATATACACTACACCCCCTAGTCCCATAGATGGAAAGAAAGTAAGGCACACACAAGTTAGACCTAATATACCTGATTAAAACTGTCCTGCTCCTGGATAATTTGACATATTTTACATTTTTTCCTTAGTAGTATCTCAAAGTAATATTTTCATTAAGTATATTCCTGCCAATTCTCCCTCATTAAAATGTCCTGCTGCTGGCCAATTATACACTACTGTCTGTGATTTGTAAAATCTCAAAGCAGAACTATACTCTCTTGATCAGCGTTAACTCTTTTTAATCATTTTAAGCATTAGTAAATAGATAGGCAGGTATATTCTATTTCTTCAGATGCTTCCTGGTTTCTGGCCTAGGCCGAAATAATGTCATACATCCCAGGAGTCTTCATGGGCAATTTTATTTCTTTTATCTGGAGAAGAGGAGGAGGGGCTTTTTCAGCAAAGCACACCCTCCTGCCTGCATGCCTAAGCTAAGAGCATATGTAGTCCAGTACAGTAAATGCTACATGGATATTAAAAAGGAATGAAATAGCATTTTCAGTTTGTGGTGCTCAGATACAGTTGCGTTATGCTTTAATGAGTGTTAGCTAGAAATTGGCCAGCAGCACAACAGATTTACTGTAGCTTGAACAGGAAGCGCCACAGCAAACTACTGGCTACTTTCTATCTAACACTTGAAGCCTTCCTTTTACTGTTTGATGGAAAAGATTGCATCATTGCTAAAACGATCTGAAAAAAAAAAAAACATTTATAAACTGAAATGAATTAGACTGGGTTGCTGCTGTAAGCCAAGCGTGCACTGTCACTGTAAAAATTGGACTGTTCTGTAACACCACATGCAGCTTTAATGCATCTCCACTTTGTGTTATTTAAAGGATGTGTGTATTTTCACTGTTGCCCCAAAAAACAAATGAAATGTCTTGCCAATTAGCTCAAACAATGGCTAGAATGTAATAACAGATTCACCCCTCTCCTTGTTGCTGCTAAGCTTGGGTTGGCTGAATTTCACACATGATTCGCTGAACCCTTGGCACGTAAAACATGAGTAGATTTGCCCCTGTCTGTCTTCCACTGTGGTAAAATTAAATATAATGCATTACATATATATATACTGCAAACACTATATTACCAAAAGTATTGGGACGGCTGCCTTTATACGCACAAGGTTTATGCCCTGTACACACGGTCGGACATTGATCAGACATTCCGACAACAAAATCCTAGGATTTTTTCCAACGGATGTTGGCTCAAACTTGTCTTGCATACACACGGTCACACAAAGTTGTCGGAAAATCCGATCATTCTGAACGCGGTGACGTAAAACAGGTAAATCGGGACTATAAACGGGGCAGTAGCCAATAGCTTTCATCTCTTTATTTATTCTGAGCATGCGTGGCACTTTGTGCGTCGGATTTGTGTACACACAATCGGAATTTCCGACAACGGATTTTGTTGTTGGAAAATTTTATAGCCTGCTCTCAAACTTTGTGTGTCGGAAAATCCGATGGAAAATGTGTGATGGAGCCTACACACGGTCGGAATTTCCAACAACAAGGTCCTATCACACATTTTCCGTCGGAAAATCCGACCGTGTGTACGGGGCATTAAAAGTGTGTCTATCAGGATGTTCGACCATTCTTCCAGAAGTGCATTTGTGAGGTCAGGCACTGATGTTTGACGAGAAGGCCTGGCTCGCAGTCTCCGCTCTAATTCATCCCAAAAGTGTTCTACCGAGTTGAGGTCAAGACTCTGTGGAGGCCAGTCAAGTTCCTCAACCCCAAACCCGGTCATCCACGTCTTTACGGACCTTGTTTGTGAAGGATCCCAAGGTAGTGCTATACCATGCAATCTGGTGCAGGCAAATGCACTGCGTTCGGGATGTTGTTAGGAATACACTGATACCTGCAGCAGATCGCACACCCAGTGTGTTTTGAACGCAGTGAAACGTGCACAGAATCCAGGTTTCCTTCAACACCTTCTGGTTGGACGGTCCCTTAAAGAAAAAATCAAGATTTACATATAACTTTAGTTGTCACATATTTACTTCCCTGAATTCTATGAAAACATATTCATTATGTCGATATCACAAAGTGCAGCGCCTTAACGCATTAAAGGTAAAGTATTACTTTCAAATAAACAGTCTTGCTGTCCCAGTGTGACTTTCACAATCCAAAGACGAAGAAGACCATCCCTTGTGACTGAAAGAACATACCACACTTACCAATTCCAACAGCTGACAGTGTAGCAAGTAGCGCGTAATTAACCACTCGCTGATCACCCTATAGTAGCAGTTTTACTGCTTTTGGGTAGCAGGCACTAATAATTATACACAGCGGGAGCCGATCAGCGAGTCAAAGTCCACTGGCACCTGCCGATCATTCTGCAGAGACACAGAATGGCGGTTTTCCTTTGAAAACAAGGCAGATCGCCGTTCTGACAGGAGGGAAGGCATGGTTTCCATGTCTCTGCAAAGCAGAAACTAGGATCCATGTCTTCCCCTAGCCGACCAGTCCATGACGATGTATGTCGGCACAATGACACGGCTGGGCAAAAGGGCATACAGGTATATCTCCTTTAAATCGCGGCATTGTGAACACGCGCCCGCCGTGAACTCGGTGCCCGTGGGTTCCGCAGACTTGATGTCCGCCGGGGGCCCGCAATCGTGATCGTGTCACGGAGCCGAAGAACTTTGTAAACAAGGCATTTACCCGTTCTGCCTAGTGACATGACAGGGATCTACTGCTCCCTGTCCTCGGGAGCAGTGATCGCTGTCATGTCAGTGGAAGCCCATAACCCCCCCCATACAGTTAGAACACCTCCCTAGGACACACTTAACCCCTTGATCGCCCCCCCAGTGTTTAACCCCTTCCCAGCCAGTGTCATTTACACAGTAATCAGTGCATTTTTATAGCACTGATCGCTGTATAAATGACAATGGTCCCAAAATGGTGTCAAAAGTGTTCAATGTGTCCGTCATAATGTCGCAGTCATGATAAAAATCGCAGATCGCAGCCATTACTAATAAAAAAAAAAATTATAATAAAAATGCTATAAATCTGTCCCCTATTTTGTAGACGATATAACTTTTGCGCAAATCAATCAATATACGTTTATTGTTATTTTTTTACCAAAAATATGTAGAAGAATACATATTGGCCTAAACTGAGGAAAAAATAAATTTTTTTATATATTTTTGGGGGATATTTATTATAGCAAAATGTTAAAAATGATTGCTTTTCTTTCAAAATTGTCGCTTTTTTCTGTTTATAGCACAAAAAATAAAAACCACAGAGGTGATCAAATACCACCAAAAGAAAGTTCTACTTGTTGGAAAAAAGGACATCAATTTTGTTTGGGTGCAACGTCGCACGACCGCGCAATTGTCAGTTAAAGTGATGCAGTGCCGTATCGCAAAAGTGCTCTGGTCAGGAAGGGGGTATATCCTTCCGGGGCTGAAGTGGCTACTAAAAGCACCTCCCACACAGTAGTAAAACACTGGCTAGGCACACAGTTAACCCTTTGATGAATGTCCACCACAATATCACAGTCCTGCTATAGGTTCAATAATAGTTCAGAATCCCAAAACTATACCTCTTACATGTGTACAGATAGAGATAGTGGCGCGAATATAAATAGTGTAAATTAATGAGTCAGAACTGCATGATGCCTATGACCCTCCAATTATACATACAAAAAAAAAAAAATGAAAAAAATTACTTTTTAGTTTTCAACACCCAGTGAAAAGTGTCACTATAGATAATAAATTGCAAGAAATAAAAACATAAATAATTAAGCATAACAGTTGTTTTTCAATCTTCTTGTGTTAAATCTTCTACTCTTCCACCACACCACCGTGATAGTGACACCACTCCCTCTGAAAAGCGCACTCACCAGATTGTATAGCCTCCCACTCTTGTGTTCGGCAAAACAGCAATTGAACCACACCTGGATTGCATGTGATGAACCGTGACTGCAATCAAGCCAGCTCCATATGTGAAAAATAAATGGATAAAGTGCTCCACATAGCGTGATAACGTTTTGACAGATTTATTAAAATCACTTCAAACACACTTCAATGGTTACACTCACTTTTAAACTGAAACAAAACAGCCTTTTAACAAATCCACAGCAAGCACAGCAAGCAACAGGATCAGTGATCCAACAATGCACCGCGGTCACAGCGGACCTGAAGTGTAAATAGGTGTATCTCTCGCCCAACCTACTAAGGCCCAGCAGTCCAATCGGTGTAGTCCTCCTCAGACAGCGGTTCTGTCTCTATCTGTACACATGTGAGAGGTATAGTTTTGGGATTCTGAACAATTATTGTATTTATTTAAGTGGCAGTTTTTTTCACTGTACACTTTGTATGTACACACATTTTGTATTCATTTACACATTTTTATAAGCTTTTCACTTTCCTTTGGCGCAGTGGAGTAAGAGGGATTCAGGGGCGGTTCATTTGTATATCTCTTGCTACAAACCATCCTGCTATAAGTTGCTGATCACCGCCATTACTAGTAAAAAAAATGAATAAAAATATCCCATAGTTTGTAGACGCTATAAGTTTTGCGCAAACCAATCAATATACACTTATTGGGATTGTTTTTACCAAAAATATGTAGCAGAATACATACAGTATTGGCCTAAATTTATGAAGAAATTAGATTTTTTTCCCCCTTTTTTTACTGGATATGTTTTAAAGCAGAAAGTAAAAATATAGTTTTTTTTTTTTTTTTAAATTGTCAGTCATTTTTTGTTCATAGTGCAAAAAATAAAAAACACAAGGGTGATCAAATACACCAAAAGAAATCTCTATTTGTGGGAAAAAAAGGACATAAATTTTATTTGGGTACAGCGTCGCTGACCGCACAATGGTTATGAAGGGGGGGGGGGGGGGGTAAATCTTCCGAAGCTAAAGTTAAGCAACAGAGATCAGCATCCCTCTATGGCCGTCCAGCTCCATCAATCTATCCACCCCTGGTCTTCTCACTGTAGCTCTGGCTCTGCACCACTAAGGGGAGTAGGAATACCACCGTGCCTCTGTATGGGGAGGGAGCGCTCACTGAAAAGAGCCAGACGTCGAAAAGGGTCAAATATAAGGTAGTATATTATTATATCAACTTAAGGCAAAACACAAAATCCATAAAACGCATCCAAATGCTAGTGACATAAAAATAGCAGTAGTGCACTTACTTAGATAGCCGCCAGATCCAAGGCAGTGTGACGTCAGCATGTTGCCCCGCCCCATAGACACTGTGAGTAGGCACTGTTGTGTCACACATTTCACAGAGCCTGCCTTCTATACTACAGAGGTGCTGAGAGATGAAAGTGTATGCGGTGACCATAGATCTCCTCTGAAATTTACCTGACAAAAAAAAAAAATACTTTTGATCATAATATATAAAGATATAAAAGAAATAAATGTTACCTGTTAGTAGAAGGAAGGTATTTTGACCAACGCAGACCCTCTTACTTTAACACTGGCCTGATTTGCTTCTATTAAAACCCCTATTTTTCACTTCATATCCCAGTTTGACTAAGAAAAAAATGTGACAAAAACAGCGAAAAGTTCAAGTTTTACGATACGTTGTGTTTTCCATCTTAAGCCAAAAGCTTGTTTCAAGCATTGTTTGGGGGGGGGGGGGGGGGGGGGGATTTAGCTAATGGCCCACTGGCTTTAATAATTTAGCTCATCTCTAATTTGGAGCCTCTCTGTCTGAAATTCTTTGCTGTGCTAATTTCACATCAGCAGCCTTGCTATGCATCATCATTGAACTTATTCCAGTGTCCTAAACATCGGCATTCACAATGATTCAAAGCAGCGGGAAGAAAAATGATTACAATGATTGTATGAATATCTTTAATCAAGCATGATAAACAGAAAGTCGCTGCTGAAAAAAATACAAGACAGAGAGCCGGTTTTGATGAATTGTATTTATCTTTGCAATGACAGACATCATGTTGAAAATATTGTAAAGTTTTTTCATGAGCCCATTAAGTTTGATAGAAGAATCTATGTGGTCAATTGCAATTTTTTTGTTGAGATGTTAGGATTCCTTGCCTTTTTTGTAAGCTATATAGTTACATGCAGTATACAGTGTATATATATATATATATATATATATATATATATATATATATATATATATACACCTTCTGTGTCATGTCCGCAGCCTCTGTCCACCTCCTGTGTCATGTCTGCAGCCTCTGTCCACCTCCTGTGTCATGTCCGCAGCCTCTGTCCACCTCCTGTATCATGTCCGCAGCCTCTGTCCACCTCCTGTGTCATGTCTGCAGCCTCTGTCCACCTCCTGTGTCATGTCTGCAGCCTCTGTCCACCTCCTGTGTCATGTCCGCATCTTCTGTCCACCTTCTGTATCAGTCTGGAGGAGGAGTGAAGAGTGGGAACACCACCGGGATGGGGGTCATGGGAGGAGTCAGACGTTTGTGGAGAGGAGACTATAGGATAAAACCCAGAGCCGCCAACCTGGAACCGTCTGACTGAGTCCTGCATGATGCACCTGAGAGGACGTCAGTAACAGCGCCACAAGGCCAGTCTGAGGGGGGGGGGGGCGGGTTTCTGATGTAAGGGGGAAGTGAATACAATAATGTAAGAGGGCACTGATACAAAAGTTCCCCCTCTATATTAGTAACCCCCTCCCTCCTTACCTTAGTGTATTCACTCTGTGGAAGGTAGTCTCCAGTCACCAGAGTGCCCCCACATCAGAGTTCCTGCCATTCCCCTTCATATCAGCATCTGCAGGATTCTCCCCTTTCAGTGCAAGGGCAATGCTGCAGAATCTGATGCAAGTGGGAACTCTGATGTAAAAGGAATGCAGTGGACTCTGATATAAGGTGGTCTCTGGTCAACATCAGAGTTCCCCCCCTTAAATCATGATCTGCAGCATTCCCCTTTACATAAGAGTTCCCTTTCACTGTAAGGGGGAATCCTGCAGACTCTGATGTAAGGGGGAACTCTGTGCTGGCTGGGTTATAGTAACCTGACCTTCATGTAAATGGAGAAATATGGTTTTTGACTTTTGTTTAGCTTAAACACATTGCTAATAGCACTAGCTACATGTTTATGGTTTAAATATTGATATTTGCACTGTTTAGCACTGAAAACAGGCATTTTAGGTACTTTTTTTGCAGTGACGGTAAAAAATGCGGCTCTGTCAGTAAATTTCATGGTTTTTTTGCCAGTAAAAAATTGGTGCTGTTTGAAAATTTTGGCGTCCTGACAGTAAATTTCACTTTGTTAGGTTGGCAACACTGAAGTAGGGCATATACCGCTCTTCCAGAAAAGAGGTATAAGACCTTTAGCTGCAGTTAAAGAAAAAAGGTAAAACGCTATTCTTCTATACTTTAACTGAGACTGAGGTGTTATAAAGTAATATTTGTAGAGGATCTTTGAGAATTGGGAAAGGAAATATTCTGTTTACCCATAATAGAATGCAATCCCAGTTTTACATAATTGAAGTTTTTTTTATTCAATTCCTTCTCCCATTCTCTCCAAAAAGTTATTCTGAATATTTAACAACAGAAGTTGATATATGTTTCATAGAAGATGTGTGTTTTTTTTTATACTCACATTTTGTTCCCAGGTGGTCAGTGAGTATGCTGATTGGGGTAGGGTATCAAGAGTTTAAAAAAAGTGTAGTAACTGGTGGCCCATTGGGAAGGGGCCAAACCACTGTTGTAATTCAGAAAGAGGTAATAACGTGCCATTTGGAGCAAGCACATGACAGCTTATGGTAGTGTCTGCTTATGCAGAGCGGACACAGCCAGCTATCCTCAATGGCGGTCAGATGTAAACGGACTGCCTTTCCATGTACATCCGACTGTCATCTGAGCCGCCAGGCAGATAGCAGATAGGATCGGATCGGATGTCAGCAGGTGTAGACAGACACATGCCCATTTACATCCACTGCTCCATAGAGGGCAATGGATGGTCAGAATTTGTCCATCTAAAAAAACTGATAGGCAAACCCGATCGGTCCACTTGTGTGAAAGAGGACTTATAGTAATGTAGCACACCCCCTAAGGAGCCGCAAGTGTAAAGGGATCCCCCACCTTGCACAGCCAGGCATACCGCATTTTCACAGCACAGTTGAGGCAAGGAACAGTCCAGTGCTTTGTTTTGTATTTTTATTAGGGGGGGTTCAACTTGGATAGGGAGAAGGTTAATATGGGATGCCCACTTGACTTGACTTTTCAGGGACAACTTCTGTACAGCTATTTACCCTCCTCAGCTTCCTCCAGCGCAACACTTGCGTGAAGCACTACAGCTCTCAGGGACAGCTGGCACTGCTATATTGGCAGCAGATGCCCTTTACAGGCAGGGACCATGGGCCCCTTGTTTGTGTAGCAAAGTCCTAGTGCCCAGCTATCCTTCTGGGTCTACTGATCCCAGCACCACCTCTTCAGGCACTGCCAGCCCACCTGGCTGCAACTGCCCCTTTCTCCAGATCTCTTGGCTAAACTTCCACAGTCCTCCCAGACTGACTCTGCATCCATCTCAGACTACTTCCAACAAGTCCTCCCAGGCTGCCTCTCAGTCCTCCCCAACTGTAACACTCACCAGTCCACTTGGCTGTCTTCTTCCCTGGAGATTGATCTCCTCCTGCTGTCCTCACACCTGCTCACATGCCACTGGCCAAGACACCTCTGTGTCGCACTGTGTCTGTGCCACACTTGAGCTCCCAGACTCAAGGTCACCCCCCCAGACTAGAGGGTTACCCTCAAAGGTCTCCGACAGCCTCCTAAAACTCCATCTTCCACCCAAACTCCACTGCCCCAGCTGGGCTAATCCTGAGTATTTGAGGGGGCCTGCCCCCTGCCAACCAATATGTTGGGGATTGGACAGGGCCCCTATAAATACCCCAGATGGCTCCTTCTCATCTCTACTCCTATTCTTCTAGAATCTTCTCTAAGTTTCTAAAGTGGGGGGGAGGTATCAGAGATGCTTCCTGTGAGTCATACCAGCCTCCCTGAGTCACGCACCCTGACCCAGATAAAACAAACACAGACTTAGCTGCCAACCAAGCCTGAACATTTTACCTACACTAACCGCGAAAAATCTCACACTCTTGCACACTAGCTAGGGGGTGCTACAGTAAACACACAGGAGTCTATTCATAAAAACATTTGCATAGCATTTGAATGAACCTGCTGGTACATTTGTTCTGTGTGAATGGGGCAAGATTGAATGTCCTCTTTCTAACAAGTCAAATGCTGTTCATTCAGAAATGCTTTTTGCCTGTGATCTTAAGCTCCATCTAGTGACCATAATATGGTCTTATCCTGAACCTCTCTGATCCATTCTTTTACAAATTAAAATATTCCACTTGTATAAATACACCCCCAACACCTTGTTTGTGGCTTTTCAAATACTTCTATTGGTTTTTATAATTTTATAATATTGGAGGCTTTTTACCTCCAATTAGAATACTGTGATCCCCTCTGTAATGCAATAACTCTCACTGGTATACCATGATTCAAATTAATATACCAAAGTTTTCACTAGCCAATTCCTATATGGATTACACATGAGATAATGATTTGATGAAAGAGAATGTCATAGCCTCAAAAGTAATATAGTTAACATACAGCTAGTAGTAGTTAGTCACATTCAACTGCACATTGTTCTGCAATGCTATAGTATTGTAAAATCCATGAATGACATTCCAGCATATTGACTTGTATATGCATAAACACAAGTATAGGCGCATCAACACAGAGATCATAAAAGTCCCAATACAAATCTGCTAGTAATTGACAATATAGTCCATCTGGCATACACAGGCAAATCAGCTATGTAGTGGTATTGGGAGAGGGAAAAAAACGTTCACAGGAAGCACACAAGGCTGCCATCAATTAAGGGAAGAAACCAAGTGGGGAGGCGCCTCTGGGTGCAGTCGTTTTTAAAAAATCAATTTAATAGACAACGTAAGATCAACTCACATGTAGTATAATGAAAAGCATGGTATCAGAAAGTCGAGATGACGTTCCCACATCCTGTGACAAGATCCGTGCTGTGTACGATGACCGGGGATCTTCCAAATGATGTAAACGCCGCCTCCGGAAGAGAGGCCTCAGAACGAGGCTTGGAACACAGTGGATGGCTGGCAGCACGAGGATGACGTCATCAAAACTGCTAATCGCAGTCTTCGATCAACTTGTTGACCACTTGTGCTTTTTGACTTGTATATGCAACCATGTGCTGAAAACTATTTTGGAAAACAGCTAACTTAACTGGAATGTTAATGTCAGCTTGAGCTTTTCCCATACTGGACTTAGTTACAGGTTCAGTTTACTGTACGTTCCCTAAAAAAGCAGATACTTACCTATTGCCAATATATGACAAACTCCCCCAACCACAGGGAAAGGAATCTGAAGGTATCTGTAGACATGAGATGATTGCTGGTAAGGCCTCCAATAAGGGACAAGCTTAGGGTCTTAAAAAATGAACATCCATATTCACTTCTAGACTGAAGCGGCTGTAGCTGTCCCAGTCTAAGCCCAAGAACTGAGTGATCACATGACCGCTGATCATGCCATTCTCGGTCTGCTCAGGGCGGAGCGCTGTGACTGTTAGTCACTACCCTCTGCTCTGCTCCTATAGGCATTCATTGTCCAGTGTGCAGCTGATGTCACCAATGTGGAGCAAAATGAAGGATAGTGTGCAATTTCTCACTACTGGTCCATATCCATTATTCCTCCGAATTGCTGTACATTCAAAGGGAGAAGTCACTGTCCTGCAGTAATGTAGGGGTTAAGACATAGCCATGGCTGACATGGTACATCTCCGGCTCATTGGCATGTACTCCAAATCATCAACACAAGGGTCCATGCTCTGGGGGATGTCCTGCTTAATTCCTGACTTTCTGAGGCTTCCTCAGGGCGTGGTCCATGGCCAGTGTTGAGAAATTGCACACTATCCTTTTTTTTTGCTCCTTCCACTAGCCATTAGCAGTATTGGCCGCATGCAGGCCGGACATACTGCATTTAGGGAAGTGGAGCCTGATACACATGATTACCAGTGGATAAGCACAAATCTCACCAAGGACCCTAATTTAATGTCAGTCCCAGAGGACTATGGACAGAGCCCAATATCTCGGGGAGGGAATGAGGGAGGGGGGCTTCTTTCACTGGAATTGTTAAAAATTTACATATACGATATGTTCCATGAAAGTAATAAATATTTTTGTATTAGCTATAGCAGGTGTCAGATCCATATTTACTTTGTTTTGGTTTGCAATTGAGCTTAGGAGACACCTCCCCAAAGAAATTTGGATAAAGGCATGCAATTTTTATTTAGTTATTCCCTGGCATGTAAGCAACTTTTGTAATCCAAACAAGCTTTGGCCACACTTCTCTTTTAACGTGAACCTGTTTCTGCTGAGTGTTTTGCTGTTAACATGTTTATACTGTATATTTTCTTTATTAATTTCTTATGCTCATGACTAAAAAACACTCATTTCTTTTTTTAACGTTGTTATAGTTAAGTAGATATAAAATGTTACATAGGAATATTGCATATTTACCACTTGCAGCCAGCAGATACTCATGAGCCTATTGTCCACCACTAATCCTATGTCCTATTGTCCACCACTAAATCATTTATAAAGTAGGTAATTTTACTTCCTACTATTTACAAAAATGAATGAGTCTTCCACACCCCCTCCCTTACCAAGCTTAGATTGCCTGTATGAATTTTCAGTTAGACAGAGGCAGTCAAAAAGTAAGTAGACAGTGCAATACTTTCATATAAGGAAGTCCTATTATTTCTGCCAAC
Source organism: Lithobates clamitans (assembly GCA_037952925.1). Classification (NCBI taxonomy): domain Eukaryota; kingdom Metazoa; phylum Chordata; class Amphibia; order Anura; family Ranidae; genus Lithobates; species Lithobates clamitans. The sequence goes on along the minus strand of JBBGZY010001751.1, from coordinate 22,381 downwards.
TGCCATGCAATCACTCTGTATAAACTTTCAAAAACATTAAAATAAAATTGAGCAAAAGTTTCCATTTAAAGTTTGCAAGACATTGTGCTGACACTCCTATTAGAAAGAGCGTCTTGTGAGTCATGTCACCACCGAGCTTTGTGAGCCTGCAATTCTGTGACAGCGCTCTCTTCACTTTCAAAACTTTGAGAACTTAAGCAAACCTATTCTGTCATCCTGGATGTGTACATTTCAATTTGTCTATTTTTTTTTCTCCCGTCTACCGACATAGCCAAATAGGTTGGCCCAATCAACCCTCACAGATAGCTGAGCACGGTTTGATCTAGGTCGATACGCGGCACCTTTGTCAGGGAGCGCACTGCAGGCAGGGCATGGAACAAAGTCTTCTAATTAGGGAGATTTACAGTCTGATGAAAAAGTTACTGTTTGAAGCATCTGATTTCCACAAAGCCTGTAATATTATCAGGACTCTGACACGCTGCTGAATAATGTAAACTCGCCGCAGTTGGAAGATGACATCCAACTCTTTGCTTGCTGGTCCCTTATTAAATGTGTTACAAAAGTTACAATTAAATGACTCCAAGTACATGACCTATCTCATTTAGGGTAAGTTTACATGAGCTTTTGGGATCAGTTACGGTTGGTTTGAGATCAATTTGTGCTTTGCTTTTACAATTCCATACAAGTCACAGGGAACAAAGAACAAAGGCAGATGCATATAAACACCTAGGGGGTCTGTATATACAACATTAACTTTGTGAGCGTCTAATCATTTGCGCAGAAGTCACAAATAATACCTTTACCGTTTGTAGTGTGTGTAATGTCAGTTTCTATGCAAATGTTTCCAGCATTTGATCCTAAGAGAAAATAGCCAAAACGACATTCGACCATAAGGCCCGGTTCACACCTATGCATTTTTTAGTGCGTTTTCAGTTTTGCAGAAACACACTACAGTCCATTTAACATGGTTTCCTATGGGTCATGTTCACATCTACGCGTTTTATGGAAAGGGCCAGGGACTTTTTTCTGGATTTTGGTTCCATAGACTTCAATGTATTGAAAAATGCAAAATGCACCTGGAATATGCAAACTGCAACCTGCATAGGTGTGAACCAGGCCTAAGAGATAAAGGGTTAATTTACTTTTTCAGAAAAAAATGGAAAGGTGAAATAACACAGTACACCCTCCCCACTGACCCCCTGCTGTACTTAAAGAGGAACTGTAGTCTGCTCACATAATTTGTAATAAAAACATCTTTGCCATTCTGAAGCTTTTCTCCAACCACTTTGCATTATTATTTTTTATATACTGTAATTTTGTACTTGCCAAATATGCTGCAGAAATCTCCCTCCACTGAGTCTGGCTGCAGCTATTTTAACTGTGGGCAGCTGAAGCTGCTGCCTGTTTACTTCCTGGATTTACACAGACACACAGAGGCAAACCTCCAGCTCTGCAGCCCTGCAGCTTTCATTGGCCCTCTTATGACTCATCCCCCCTCCCTCCCTGGCAAACTCTCTCAAGAGTGAGAGAGAGAGCTATACATGATGTCATAAGCCTAGGCTTTTTACCAGACAGGAAACAAGAAGTGGGCTGTATAAGGTATTTGGAGATATCGTTTTAGGAGATTCATCCTCTCTATGTGTCCTGTTTACTGTTATCATTGAAAGTGAAAGTAAAAAAACTAATTTTGGGTTGTCCCCAAAAAAGTAATAGAGTGGAAATCTTTCAATGGGGACACTAGTTCTGATGACCTGGGGGTCCCCAAGGGTTTCCCTTAATTTGCAGGGATTTCCTCTCACTTGTTTGGAAATGGGACAGGAAGTGAAGGGAAATATCCCCAATGGAGCACAGAAAAAAAAATCTGGAGTTATAACCCTTGCTTGCTCTATCCAAAATGAAAAAAAAATTTCCCTATAGTTTTACTTTAACCACTTAAAGACCAGCCGCTGCAGTTGTACTGCGACAGGTTGGTTCTCCTGGACGAATCGCTGTCATTGTACGTCGGCCGCTTTAAGAGCTTTTGGCTTGACGCCAGAGCCGATGCGCGTGGCCGGTGGCCTCGATGTCCGCCGGCCACCCGTGATCGCTCCTGAGAGAGACAGAACGGGCATCTATCAATGTGAACAGACAGATCTCCGTTCTGTCAGGGAAGTAGAGAGTGATTGTCTGTTCCTAGTGATGAGGAGCAGCGATCTCTCTCCTCCTCCAGTCAGTACACTCCCCCCATAGTTAGAAACACCTCCCATACGGAACACTTAAGCCCTTGATTGCCCCCTAGTGTTAACCCCTTCCATGCCAATGACATTTATACAGTAATCAGTGGCTAGTTTTAGATCTGATCGCTGTATAAATGTCACTGGTCCCAAAAAAGTGTCAAAAGTGTCCGATCTGTCCGCCACATGTCGCGGTCCTGCTAAAAATGGCTGATCACCGCCATTACTAGTAAAAAAAAAAAAGTACAATAAAAATGCCATCAATCTATTCCCTATTTTGTAGACGCTATGACTTTTGCGCAAACCAATCAATATATGCTTATTGCGATTTTTTTTTACCAAAAATATGTAGAAGAATACATATTGGCCTAAACTGAAGAAGAAAGTAGTTTTTTTTACAATTTTCGGGGGATATTTATTACAGCAAAAAGTCAAAAATATTGGGTTTTTTTTCAAAATTATCGGTCTTTTTTTGTTTACAGCGCAAAAAACAAACCTCAGAGGTGATCAAATACCACCAAAAGAAAGCTCTATTTGTGGGGAAAAAAAGGACACAAATTTTGTTTGGGTACAGCATCGCACGACCGCGCAATTGTCAGTTAAAGCGACGCAGTGCCGTATCGCAAAAAATGGCCTGGTCATTAAGGGGGCAAATCCTTCCGGTCCTTAACTAGTTAAAGTGCTACTAAACCCACAACCACAAAATCAGTCTGTATACATACCTCCCAACTTTTAGTTCAATCTCAGTTTATTGTATCAAAAATGCAAAAAAGGACATTATTCCATTACAGATAAAAACAAAGATCATAGCATAAGCATTTGTAAAGATCTACAAACATCTACATATAGTTGATATCACAGAAGAAAGAGTGAAAACTGTTAATTAACATGTTTATGATTAAAAATTCAAAGGTATGCTGTAGAGATCAATAAGGTGTAAAATATATTGTTGATACTTTTTCAAGCTATAAGCAAGGAATCAAAAAGAAAGATAATAAAGATTGCAAGGTTGTGTATTCGATATAAAAAGCAAGAGAGAGGAGACCTATATGCTCCATCAAGGTCCAGAAGGAGTGTGTGGTGTCTCCTGTGGCTCAAGTGAGAAACTCAGGAGAGTAGAGTAACATGAAGTCCAGGTTAGCGAAAACTGTTACCTCCCAACTTTTGGAGATGGGAATGAGAGACATCTATTAGCAAAAGTAGGCATAGGAAACCCCCCTGTCACGTCCCTTTAAAGGAAAATTACACACAAAAAATGATTAGTTAAAGCCACATGTGCTTTTTTTTTAACACTATTATTCCTTTATACTGGTTTTCAAAATATAAAAATGCAACAATTTAGAAATTGGATGAAAGGTTTAGCACTGGGAAACACTTTTTGAAAGATAAAAAGTGCATTTTATATGCAACTATATAGATCAGATCAAAATGAGGGACAAATGAGGAGGAAAGAGGGACAGAGGGACTTTGTTTCAAATCAGGGACAATCCCTCTAAATCAGGGACAGTTGGGAGCTATGTGTATATGCAGTAAAACATGCTTGTTATACTCACTATGGAACCTAAGGGATTAATCCTCTGCATTGTGTAAAAAGGCTGTTTGATCCTGTCTCCTCTGATCATCTCCTTCCACTGTCCCAAATCCATCTGCTGATATTTTCAGAGCTACGGGACAAGCTGCACATGCTCGGTTTGGGGTGTACTGCTAGAGAGTTTTTTATTTCTTGGGAGAGTGCACAGGGCCAATCAGCACCATCTAGACATACAGGCCTGTCCAGACATAGAGGGTCCTTCATTCTCATAGGACAATCATGAGAGAATGAAAACTTTAACCAGACACTCAGAGAAGTCACAAGGCTGCTCTAACGGCTAATGAAAAAAGGTATTTAGCGGTTTATATTTACTTCAATAATTTCATTCCCATGTTCTGTGTACTGTGGGAGACCAGATATAGTGAATGCTGGGTCCTGGGTTTAGTACCACTTTAACTCCATGAGTGCTGAGCTGTCAGTGCCCATGCAGCCCCTGTAGGGGTCCAGAGATTTTAAATTCTCACTCTTCTCCCTCTTCTTTCTGCAGCACTTACAGGACGGATCAGAGCAATGGTTTTGCTCTAATCTGTCCTGGAAGTGCTGCAGAGAGAAAAGAAAGAAGAATGGAGACTTCAAATCCCTGAACCACTACATTGGCTGAATGGGAACTGATAGCTCAGCACCCACAGAGGTAAGTACAGCAGGCACCAGGCAGGAGGGGATGGTGTACCCTGTTAATTCACATTTCACATCTGAAAATGTGACCTAACACTTTAAAGAACAATTGATCAATAGAGAAAATAGTCTAACATTATAAGCTAAACAACATTCAACAGTAAGTGCCGGTTCACACTAGACGCGGCACGACTTGCAGGTCGCCTCACCGGGGCGACCTGCACACGACTGCCGGGGCGACTTGCAAGACGACTTCTGTATAGAAGTCTATGCAAGTCGCCCCCAAAGTAGTACAGGAACCTTTCTTCTAAGTCGGAGCGACTTGTGTCGCTCCGATTAGAACGGTTCCATTGTACAGAACGGGAGGCGACTTGTCAGGCGGCTAGGTCGCCTGACAAGTCGCCCCCGTGTGAACCGGCTCTCAGAGTAAAACACTCATCCAGAGAAAATAGCCTATCACTATAGGCTACGAGCATTTGACCATAAGAATTAAAGAACACTTGACCAATAGAGGAAATAGCCTAACATTATAGGCTAAGAATATGTGGCCATAAGAGTTAAAGGATAAATTAACCTTTCTGAACATGTTACCCATATTCAGGGTGTAAAATGTAACATGTGTGTAACATGTTACAAATGGACTGACCTCTGCTCTTACAGATAGCAGGGATCTTCTCCTACAACCCCCCCCCTCCCCCGCTAGCTGGGACAATTAAGAAAAACCCCTGGCTCTGTCCACACGGCCACGTCACTCATTTAAAGTCCTCTGTGAATGGAAAACTACAAGTGCCAACAGCCTCTGCAGTTGTCGGCTGTGGAGGCCCGTGGTATTTCATTCATAACTCCTGTCAGATTGTATCTGCTTGCATTATGATGTACGGGCACACAGATACACTGATGTGAAAAAAGTCCTTATGATGAATATTTCATATATCAAGTTCAAGTGAGTAAAGGAACTTAAATAAAAGATTCCACTACCAAGTATTCATGCAGAGCTTCCAACAAAACGGTACTTCACACCCAGTGAGCAGGGATGCTTAGATGGAGTGGACCATCTACCGGTATTACTAGGATGGTCAAACAAGCAGGCAGAATATCCCTCTGCAGTGTGTACAACGGGAACTCCTCTGAGATATCTCCAGTATGGAACCAGACCTTCTTCATAAGCACACTCAGACAGACCACAGAAGCAACAATGCAACCAAATAATGATAATAAGGAGAGAAAGGAACTCCAATAGTGTGATACCATTCGGACAATTTATTGAAAAATAAATTGGGCTACTTACAAGGTTAAAAACATCAATCTCGCATGTAAAAAGCAAATTTGCAGGCAATCTTTTCAGATACGAACACCCGCACTTTCGGGTCACATGGGCCGCGATGGCATCAGCTCGTAGCAAATTTGCTTTTTACATGCGATCTACAGTCTATCTCAGTCATAAAGAAAGACCTAGGCTTAGCTTCCTCACCTCCAATGACTCTAGGCAACTTAGCCACCATCTTTATTTGGTAAGTCATTGTTGCCTTAGGCTGCTCATTTATTGAGGAAAGCTACAGTTTATGCTGGTTCAGTTTGAATATAAGATAGTACTCTTACCTCATTCATTGACGCTTTATAATAGTGTGAGTTGCAAGGTGTTTCTCATCGCTATACTCTGTTTATATAAGCAATTTTGGTCAATACACCTTCTTACCTTACCACAAGGTCTTGAGTCTAATTGCAGGATGACCCTAAAACTCTCATTGTTACCTATTGACGTGTATACTTGAGGTGTCAGTGGAGCTCACAGAGTAAGAACGGAGGATCCAGTTCTACCAGCCTCTCCTGCAGGATGGCGCTACACCAACATGGAGTTGACTGAGATATGAAAATTGTACCTGATAGTTCTTGGTTCATGGCTATTTAGACTAAACCTTTGAAACTTCCTTTGAAACAAATGATTTGAATTATTCTACATTCTGCAATTGATAAGGGTTGATGTTTCCTATACCAATAAAGTTCAGTTGAGCAATAGCTTTCTTTTAAATCCGGAGGACGTCTTAGCTATTACTATGTAAAACAGAATTTGTATTCATTTCCAAGGTAAGCAAAATATAATACAAGGCAGAAAGACAAATGGTATGCTTGATTTTTTATTATCAAGAGGTTTTCTTTGTGTGTTTGTTGGGTATATATGGGGAAATTGATCAACTAGAAAGATGTGCCAGTGGAGGGTATCATCCCTATAGTAAATTTATTGCAACAAAAGGTAGGTAGTATGATTTTAAATACCCCTCCAGTGATCACACAAGTACACTTATGTAAGAAAAAAATATGTACAACATTAACTTCTTGTTCTCTTCTACTTGCGTCGTAGCTGTACGTCAGCTCCTTCAAGCAGGAAACAGGTGCGCGCGTGCATTATAAACAAAAGGGAGCGCTCAATACAAAAATAATAACATCAATAGATTCATAAATGTGTAAATTAATATACAAATATGTATATTAATTAATAATAATATATAGTCAACCAGTAAGTTCAATCAAATGAATAACAACCAATTGCAGTATTAAAGTGCATTCATTATTTAGACATGTGTAAAAACAAACGCACACACATGATAACATGTGCAAAAGGTATAAATAAATAAAGTCCTTGTGCAACAACAGCAACTAATATCCATGCAGAGATTAGATTTGATCAAAATTCCTTAGGAAAACACTTTTACCATTCGAATCACCAAAAAGTGCTCAAATAAATTGGCTGCTTACCAGAAAGCAATGACCACTTTAACTAAAAAGTAGGTCAAACAACGCTTGTAGCAGAACCTGTCTGCTGGCAATGGTTAATCCTGGACCTGCAAGATGACTTCCTCATCTAAAGATTAAGGATGTACATGTGAAAAAAATCGCTCACTCAGCACTCAAACCAAAGGGACCGGATATGGACGTGACCACGGCATCTCAACCTACGTTTCGTAGATTCTTTACATCATTAGGAAGCATTCATTGGTCACAAATGTTAGGCAGTTAAATAGACTCTATTTAACTCTATTTAACTGCCTAACATTTGTGACCAATGAACGCTTCCTGATGACGTAAAGAATCTACGAAACGCACGTCGAGGCGCTGTGGTCACGTCCATATCCGGTCCCTTTGGTTTGAGTGCTGAGCGAGGTGGAACACACGCCAGCATGGATGAAAGCCGCGAGGAGACATCTGACTATTAGATACCAGACACGCTCACAGCCTCTGTGCCGGGCAAAGGCACTACAAATGTAAGCAAGCCATTTGGCTTTTTAATTATTTGTTTTCAATAAAACGGGATTACACGATGGCCGCTTTCCATATTATTTTTTCACATGTACATCCTTAATCCTTGAGGGGAGGAAGTCATCTTGCAGGTCCAGGACTACTACTACACATTACTTCACTATCCAATTTTAGTAATCCTGTCACACCATCAGAATATGACTAGGCCTCACTCTGAATAAGTCAGAGTATCTTTACTTGATGGCACTTTGTAGGCCGGGGCCTGCAGTACCCCTTTGTGGTAGCAACTGATTTACTTGAGAAGAATAAATGTACTTGATAGACTACTGATCCCAGCAAGTCTGACTTGCAAATCCTGCCCGCCCTCCTTGCCCCATCGACTTGACACAAAACTCCCACAGTCTCTTCCTCTTGCTCTACATCCAGCTCCCCTGGCATGCCTCTTCCAGAGCTTTTCACTGTGCTTTTGACTCACCGTCACCTGCCCTGGATTCTTCCTGAATGACTTTACTCCAGATGAACTGTCTCCTCCAGCTCCTGTTCCAGGACACCTCTCCATGACTGTGTAAGGAGAGGCTCCCTCCCAGCTCCCCGCCTGAGGTACACCCCCCAGAAAGGGGGTTCCCTCAGACACGACAGTCTAACACTCCATCATCCAATTCACCCAGCCGACAAATCCTCCCCCAGCAGGCTGTCCATGGGTATATGTAGGAGGCCTGCCCCCTACCAATCCTAGTTGGGTATTGGTCAGAGCTCCTCACATGTACCCCATGTCACTCCAGCTCTCTGCCCTGCCCCTTTTCCAGAACATTCTCCCTGGAAACAGAGGAGGCGCCCAAGAGTTGTAGTACATGTCAGTCACCTATTGCTATACTAAACCACTCCCCTGCCGCCAGATCAAAACAAATAGGCCTAGCTCACAGCATAGGCCTGCCCTAAATTTACCTGCGCTAGCAGCTTACACAAAAACCTATACTAGTACCTACCTAATGTAGAGGGTGCTACCTATGCTTCAACAGATTAAGATGTACTTAATAAAACTAAGCTGAACTACAGTTAACACTTTTTGGACAATTGCAGAAACAGTTTTTCCTTTTTGGGATAAAGGTTTTATATAAATGAATATACTGTAAGCTGATCTTGTAAGTTGAAAAATAATAGACTTACTGGCTGACTCACCAGGTGAAGATAAAGGAACACAAGCTTTAAAAAGAAAACAAATGCAGCCAACACAGCTAAGGATTGGTAAACTGCAATTTAATAAACTTTTGGTTTTGAATTTAATACCGCTATAAGTTCCAGTGAAGGAAAAGTTAAGTAAACTCACCACAGAGTACAAAACTGTGGCTCATTTCATAAAGTAAACATATTATCATTCTCAATCGGCCATAATTTGTTGTTGTTTCTTCCCCAGTGAAATTTGTAATAATTCAGATGTCACATTTGACATTTAGAATCAAATATCTGTCTCTTCTGTCTTATAAAATCAAGCAATATCCCACCATGACTTGTAGATTAGATTTAACAAATACTCCGCTCTTTCCATGAATTTTTTGTGCAAATCTGATCTGCGCTCATCATAAATAAATAGTAACTTTAGTGAAGTAAGGTAAAAGCTACTTTACAATTTAGACAATTGTTCCTGACAGAAGGATTATAATACTCTTTTTCTGCAACTCTAATACATAGATTTCTGCAAAGTTCAGGCTGTGCAAGATGGAAAGAGTTTGAAAAGGGAAATCTCACAGGGGACATTTGCATTTCAACAGTTACAATTTCTGCTTGCCCAGTAAACAGTAGAAAAAGACAAAGCGCTAAGTGTAAAATCCAGTAACCCATAACAACCTATCAGAATTTCCTTTACTGAAGTCAAACCAGTACAAGACGGATTCCGACTGGCTTCTCTGGGCTCGCAGTTTACAAATTTCTCTATATAGAAATGAGGACTGGGACTTTTCAGATTGCCACAATGATAAATTGTACCACCAGGATTAATATAAAAAAAATTATATATATATATATATACCTGCCTTTACACGCACATGAACTTTTATTGCATCCCAGTCTTATGCCCCGTACACACGGTCGGACATTGATCAGACATTCCGACAACAAAATCCTAGGATTTTTTCCAACGGATGTTGGCTCAAACTTGTCTTGCATACACATGGTCACACAAAGTTGTCGTAAAATCCGATCGTTCTGAACGCGGTGACGTAAAACATGTATGTCGGGACTATAAATGGGGCAGTAGCCAATAGCTTTCATCTCTTTATTTATTCTGAGCATGCGTGGCACTTTGTGCGTCGGATTTGTGTACACACGATCGGAAATTCCGACAAGGGATTTTGTTGTCGGAAAATTTTATTGCCTGCTCTCAAACTTTGTGTGTCGGAAAATCCGATGGAAAATATGTGATGGAGCCCACACACGGTCGGAATTTCCGACAACAAGGTCCTATCACACATTTTCCGTCGGAAAATCCGACCGTGTGTACGGGGCATTAGTCCGTATGGTTTAATATTGAGTTGGCCCACCCTTTGCAGCTATAACAGCTTCAACTCTTCTGGGAAGGCTGTCCACAAGGTTTAGGAGTGTGTCTATGGGAATGTTTGACCATTCTTCCAGAAGCGCATTTGTGAGGTCAGGCACTGATGTTGGACGAGAAGGCCTGGCTCGCAGTCTCTGCTCTAATTCATTCTAAAGGTGTTCTATCTGGTTGAGATCAGGGCTCTGTGCAGGCCAGTCAAGTTCCTCCACCCCAAACTCGCTCATCCATGTCTTTATGGACCTTGTTTGTGCACTGCTGCACAGTCATGTTGGAACGGGAAGGGTTCATCCTCAAACTGTTCTCACAAAGTTTATATTATCATAATACAGGATTTATTTAGCACCAACAGTTTGCGCAGCGCTTTACAATATAAGGCTGGGTGCACATATGAGCCGCATGCGACTCACAGCAGGGGTCCAGTGCGTCCTGGTTCACTGTTTCAGGTCCGATTTCAGCCCAAATTTTGGGTTGAATTTGGACCTGAAACGGACCAAAAGACGCACAGCGTTTTTGTGCAAAACGCACCAGACCTGCTGCGAAGATATGTGAACCGGCTCCATAGAGAGGTCAAATTCTATTGCAAATTGGATGCAGGGAGCCCACATCCAATTTGCAATGGTGTGAACCCAGCCTAAAGGGAAACAATACACCAACCGTACAATTCAAAACAAGAGGGTTAGAAGGGACCTGCTCCTGCGAGCTTGCAATCTAAGAGATTTTTACACTTTTTTTTTTTTGGATTAACCTTATTGCTATCACAAGGGATGAACAACATCCCTTGTGACAGCATGAGCCATGACAGGTTCTTTTAATGGAGAGATCTGGGGTATATTAGACCCAAAACCTCTCCTTTGGCCTCCAATGCAGCTGATCAAACACAGATCGGTCTAATCGGCTGCATTTGTTTGCCGCTAACGGCCAGGTAAACAAGGAGGCGGAACCGGAAGTGACTAAATCCTCAGAGTCACAGAGAGGGAGGAACAACATCAGGTCACATCCCTCCCAGGCACCGTGATAATACAGTAGATCCCAGGAGAGGCGGCGGCGGCGGGAGAGGGGGTGGGACCCCCTTCTGCCACCCGCAGAGGTGATCGAATGGCTATTTAGCCACTCATATCACTTCTGCTACAAAAGGAATCACTGGCTGAAAATTTTCATACCTGGATGATGCCTGTAGGTGCAGGCATCTTCCCGGGATAATTACTGAAACTGAAGGATGTCCATGGACGTCCTACAGGCGGGAAGTAGTTAAAAATGTGCATTTGAGCCACACTTTCCCCATCCCCCAACCACTCCCCATTATGCTGCAAAGGCACTATTACATGCTGCTGTGTGTCCATCCTGGACAGCCTTGTATTTATTAGATATTCAATTGATAATTATTCATTTCTAGTTATTTATTTATTTACCATTTGCCCACATTGCTGAGGGGCGTGAGAGGGAGGGGCATTTTGAGGGGGTGGGGCCCCACGTGCCCTCCCTGTTTTTCTGATGGTGCTCTTTAGGCACACTATATATACAGGGACTGCTGAAGGAGTGATCACTGCTGGGCTCTGAGGAAGAAGGGATGTTCCCTTCGAAACGCGTCAGGTGGTAGTGATGCTTGTGTGTTCCTCCATGACCCTTGGAAGGTTTCGCTCATCATAGAACCGTATGCTGCTAGTTGGTGCAGTTTTTAAATTGTGCCTTACTCGACTATTGTTTGTGAGTAATTTCTTTTTATTACCTTAATAAATACTTTTACAAAAGATAATGCACATGGCTGGTGCGCCCTCTTTCTCTTTTGTTTTCGTTGTCTAATAGGATTCCCCATCCTTGAGGGCAGCAAGGCCTGTGTCGCTGTACTACTTGTCTGGTCATCCACTTGTGCGCAGGAGCTTTTTTGTTTTCTGTTGTGTAAAGCCCCTGCTGCTGTACTATGATGGCAGTGTCCTTGCAGCATAATGGGAGTGGTTGGGGGATGGTAAAAGTGTGGCTCAGTGGCACATTTTTAATGTCCCCCAAACACAAGTTTAAATAAGTACTAACAGGAAGCATCTCACTGAGTGTGTGTAAATCTGACAAGGTGACTGTCAGGTGGAAATGATACAGTAGCTGGCAGCCTCCAGATCACTTCCACACCTCCCGTGTGCCCTGCCATGTTTCCCAAGCTCTGCGCACAAAGTACACCCCTTCATGGCAACAGTATTCCCTGATGGCAGTGGCTCTTTCAGCAGGATAATGCGCTCTGCCACACTGCAAAAATGACAATCTACGTGCATTTCTGGCCCCTCCTCCTTCCCCCCGGCGCCTTCTGGGACCAGAGGATGGCGAGACCATTCAGGAAGCGCAGCACAACTCAAGCACGCACAGTAGAAAAGCGGCTGTGAAACTTGAAAGCTTCAATGACGGTTTCCTTTACTTACAATGCTGGCGACTGCACCCAAAGCTGATTGACAAATCACCTTGGGGTGCCGACATCGCGAGAACCCTGGACAGGTAAGTGTCCTTATATTAAAACTCAGCAGCTATAGTATTTGTAGCTGCTGACTTTTATTTTTTTTTTCAGACTGATGCTCCTCTTTAACGTTCGCACAAAAATATTATAACACATATAATAGCTACAGAAGACATTCTACAAATTAGCGTTCTCAAATTTTACTTTTCCCTTCAATCTGCAGGTGCTTAACATTAAATAAATCAAATATCACTTCCTCTGCCTCCAGAAAATCTACAGTCACAAGTCATATTTCATTAACCCCTTAAAAACAAGTTTCATTTACGGGGTGATACTTTTTAAAGTTTATCCACTTCTAAAGACATGTAAATACTCCAGCTTTGCTTTTTTTTTTGTTTTGGATAGAGTGGCAAAGGGTTTTAGCCCTTTAGGGTTTTTACTGCTATCCAGGACTCTGTTAGAGAGATCTCCCTTCACTTCCTGTCCTGCTGACGACGTTTTACCAGACAGGAACTAAGGGGAACTCTCCAACAGTAACACAGACAGACATAAAAACATTTTTCTTTTAGAGTAGGGTAAGGTGACCAGATTTTTAAAATGAAATCCGGGGACATATTTTTTTTTTTACTTGTAATGGCAGCAATCGAGGACTCTTTGCCCGTCTCCGCTGCCGCCGCCCGCCTCACAGCCTGTCAGGTGTAAAGCCCCATACACACTATCAGATTTTCTGCTGATTTTTTTCCTTCAGATTTACCAAAACCATATATTATGATATCATATCATATCATATCATATCAAACCTTAGGAGTTTCAATTTGTATGCAATCAGGCAGGCCTTCGCACTACATGGTTTTGGTAAATCCAAAAATTAGCAGAAAATCTGATAGTGTGTATGGGGCTTTAGGCTCGATTCACATCTATGCATGTTACTTTTGAGCATTTCTGCAGTGCTTTTTGCGGTGCTTCCTGCATTTTTGAACATGCGTTTTTGCATTTTGCGTTTTTTTATACTGTATACAGTGAAAAAAAAATTAGGAAAAAAACGCAAAACGCGACAAAAACGCGGTAAAAACGCGGTACTTGCGTTTTGGATGCGGGTCCATTGAATTCTATTACATGCAAAACGCTGCATTTTGCATGAAAAAAAGTCCCCGACCCTTTCCAAAAACGCAGAGGCACAAAAATGCATTGATATAAACATGTTCCATAGGAACCCATGTTAAAAAATTCCCATGCATTTCTGCAAAATGCATCAAAAATGCATTAGTGTGAATAGAGCCTTACTCTTCGGGCCCCGGCTACTACTGGGTGGGGAGCAGAGGAAGATCACTCCACCAGGGAAGGCAAGGAGATAAGCAGGCAGGCGGCTGGCAGGGACTTGAGCCAAGGCAGAAGAACATGCGAGTGGAGCTGAATGGGCATGCGCCTGAAACTGAAGAAATAGTCCCTCCGCTCCGACCAGCACATGATCATCAGAAAGGGGCAGAGATAATGGAAAAAATAAACCCCCATAAGCTAGTAGGAGCGGCAGAGGAGGGGGGGGGTGCAATTCAGATTTTTTCTTTTTATTCTGCACGGGCTGTCTTTGAAATTTCCCCAGCCCCAGTTCAAATCCAATCCGGGGACAAAACTGGGGACAGACTTGGTCCGGGGACAGTGTCCTCAATCCGGGGACTGTCCCCAGAAGCTGGGGATGTCTGGTCACCCTAGAGTAGGGGAAGGCTTGATCCCCTGTTAGATTCATACTTCTGTCTGTGCCCCTGTTGCAGATTTTCCCACACTTTCTGTATGGTAAAACAATTGTCACTGGGACAGAAGATATTCTGGATATCCCACAAAAAAACTATTCGTGGAATCTACTATCCATAGAAAAAAGAGAACAGTACAAAAAACCATTGTAAGGGGGAATGATGAAAGCCTGATTATATCAATATTTAACTGTGCCATATATATACGGGTTTTAAGTAACTTTGAACGTGATTGTCGGTGCCAGATGGGCTGGTCTGAGTATTTCAAAAACTGCTGATCTATCGGGATTTGCACACACAACCATCTCTGGGGTTCAGAAAATGGCCTGAAAAAGAGAAAATATCCCGTGAGCGGCAGTTGTGTGGAGGAAATTCCTTGTTGATGTCAGAGGTGAATGGGCAGACTGGTTAGAGATGATAGAAAGGCAACAGTAACTCAAATAACCACTCGTTACAACCAAGGAATGCAGACAACCATCTCTGAACCCACTACACATCGAACCTTGAAGCAAATGGGCTACAGCAGCAGAAGACCACACTGGGTGCCACTCCTGTCAGCTAAGAACACGAAACTGAGGTTACAATTCACACAGGCTCACCAAAATTGAACAATAGAAGATTGGAAAAACGTTGCCCGGTCTGATGAGTCTCGATTTCAGCTGCAACATTTCTATAATAGGGTGGGAATTTGGTGTAAACAACATGAAAGCATGGATCTACCCTGCCTTGTATCAACGGTTCAGACTGGTGGTGTAATGGTGTGGGGGATATTTTCTTGACACACTTTGGGCCCCTTAGTACCAACTGAGCATCGTTTAAACACCACGACCTACCTGAGTATTGTTGCTGATGTCCATCCCTTTATGACTACAGTGTACAGGCATACCCCACTCTTAAGTACACATTGGGGTTTATTTACTGAAGATGAAAAGTGCAAAATCAGGCTCACTTCTGCATAGAAACCAATGAGCTTCCAGGTTTTATTACCAAAGCTTAGTTGAACAAGCCAAGGTTAGAAGCTCATTGGTTTCTATGCAGAAGTGAGCCTGATTTTGCACTTTTCATCTTTAGTAAATAAACCCCATTGTGTACTTAAAAGTGGGGTATGCCTGTACACATCTTCTGATGGCTCCTTCCAGCAGGATAATGCACCATGTCATAAAGCTTAAATCATCTCACTGCTGGTTTCTTGAACATGACAATGAGGTCACTGCACTCCAATGGCCTCCACATTCATCAGATCTCAATCCAATAGAGCATCTTTGGGATGTGGTAGAATTGGAGATTCGCATAATAGATGTGCAGCCAACAAATCTGCAGCAACTGCGTGATGCTATCATGTCAATATGGACCAAAATCTCTGAGGAATGTTTACAACACCTTGTTAAATCTATGCCATGAAGAATTAAGTCAGTTCTGAAAGGCAAAGGGGGTCCAACCTGGTACTAGCAAGGTGTACCTAATAAAGTGGCCGGTGAGTGTATATATATATATATATATATATATATATATATATATATATATATGCTACTTTAGTGATAAGACATTTTAAGGGAGGGCTGCGTGTAACATAATCCAAATCCGCAATTAGCTTGCGGAAACCTCCCTTGATTATCTTGTATTTGTGTCAAGGAGGAAGAGAACATTTCTCGTGTTTTCCATAATTGATAGGTATCAAATTCTCGTTTTTCCTTGTTATTTTCTCTAATCTCTAAACGTCGGCGCTGTGTCAATAGGCCGGCAGAAAAAGGGTTGCTCTTGTTTTCCCTCCGTCTTATTTTGCAAACACTATGTTAATTCTTAGAAAGAAATCTAACATAAGATTAGTGCAAATTGGGTGCATGTCAGCATTACGAGTTTGCTGACAACATTTCAGAGGCGGCTGTGGGCAGCTCGATTGGCTCACTGCGATCAGAGGACTGGGGAGTGGATTGGTTGGGATTAGCTGCTGTTGCTATGGCCCTGTTGCTAGGATCACTCGTGTTTCTAGGCCCGGCAGGAAACATGTAATGAATTATGGATGATTGATTTTCTGAAAGAAGCCTGATCTGTAATGCAGATGAGATCCAAGTTCCCCTCTTTTCTTTTGGGTTCTTAAAAAAAAAAAAAAAAAAGGTTTTAAATCAGGAGCTGCCATTTACAAACTCCCAGTCGCCATTGCAGTCACTCCTGAATCCCGATGTCAATTGTTATGTAAAGCGAGGGTCAGAGGTCACCATCTCTTATTTGTCCGGGAAAAGCTTGTAGGATTTCCACTGAACTGTGTGACAGTTTAGGGGTGTTGTATTGTTTGGAAACAAAGCGTGACACGACCGGCAGAAGTGCTATTTTCAAATTATTAAAGGTAGAAATTCTATAGCAGCCATTACAATACATCTCCACCCATTGTACCCTACTGAAGGGCCTTATATTATGTAGCCATTCCTTCTGGAATTAAAGACATCGCTGAGGAATATTGGGATGTGACTAGATTTCCCTTTCTTATTCAAAACTATTTTGTCAATGATACAGTTGTTGCAAAGATTAAAAAAAATCATCACAAATTTTTGCAATGTCATAGAGATCAGTAATACTTTATAAAATGATTTATAGGAACATGTCTAAAAAAAATAAAAATAAATTAAAAAAGTTCAAATAAAAATGAGATTTTTATTAAAATACATTTTTTAAATTTTTGCAAATACAAATAGAAAAATTAAATCCTGCTTTCAATATATATCTTCCTAATTTTCTAAATGTGATTTTCATAAGTAGCAAATATTCATTTTTAACAGAAACATGTAATTATTTTTTTTCATAGCAGTTTTTTTTTTTTTTTACTAAAATGTTTTTTTTCTACCCACCATTAAGAGAAACCCAGACTAAGATGTATCCACAGTAATAATTTTAGATTCTTGAATTATTGTACCTTATTTTTGCATATTTAAATAAAAAAGGGTACCCTGGTTTGTAATATTTTATTCCATGTAATAATCTAAAATGGTTCTGTGGTCATCAGTTCAGAAACCTGAAAGTAAGGACAGTCTATATCAGATTAGTCCAGTGCAATCCAATCTAAATGTAAAATGCTATAAGTGGATTATTTGAATTTTGCAAGCATTCTCAGATTATGTCATTATGTTGGGTGCATGAGGCATAATGCTATGTGTCGCGCATATGGCTAATCTCCAAGATGATGAAAAATATACTGAATGTTCAAATGAATAGTGCATACTGTGCACATTACCCCCAACATAGAGTACTAAAGTCCAGTTGCTCCAGAGCTTAGTAAGTAAGAGGTAAAGCTTCACTTTGCAAGGAATACCCAATCACAAGCAAGGAAAAAAAAACAGCATTTTTGCTTGCACATCTTGGATGATGGAGGTCAGCAGAGCCTCCTCTCATTTACTAAGCTCCGGAGCAACGCCTCTGTCAGAGAGCAACTTTTTGCCTTTAGTAAATCAACCCAATAGTGTTTTATACTTTATACACTGAGCAAAATTATAAACGCAACACTTTGTGTTTGCCCCTATTTATCATGAGCTGAACTTAAAGTGGAGTTCCACCCACTTTTACAACTCTTCAGCATCCCTCACTAAACTGTGCACTGTAAACGAATTGGATATTTTTAATTTTTTTTTCTCAGCACCTACTGTATAGCTGCTATATTCATTTTTCACTTCCTCCTCCCTGGCCGCGGCCCATCGCATCATTTCCTGTTTGCAATGCCTTCTGGGAAGGGGCAGCAACTTCCTCTAACACTGCCGTTGCTATGGAAACCTGACCTGAAACCTATCACACTGCTTGTGCTGCACTGAGCATGTGCGAGATCTGCAAGGATGAGATCCAGGAAGAAATACAGTCTGGCTTCAGATGCCCACACTTAAGATGGCCACGGCCTGCTGTAAGTTTATAAAATAACAAACTACTGCTGTAAACTAACAAAACAGACCTTAGTTTACAGACTAACTTTACTAGAATACATTAAGCTTGTGTATTATAGGGGGATTTTTATTTAAAAAGTATCATTTCGGCCGGAACACCACTTTAAAGATCTATAACTTTTTCTACGTACACAAAAGTGCCTATTTCTCTCATATATTGTTCACAAATCTGTCTAAATAGTGAGCACTTCTCCTTTGCCAAGATAATCCATCCACCCAACAGGTGTGGCATATCCAGATGCCTTAGGCTGGCCACAATAAGAGTCCACTCTAAAATGTGCAGTTTTATCACACAGCACAATGCCACAGATGTCGCAAGTTTTGAGGGAGCGTGCAATTGGCATGCTGACTGCAGGAACGTCCACCTGAGCTGTTGCCCTTGAATTGAATGTTCATTTCTCTACCATAAGCCATCTCCAAAGGCATTTCAGGGAACTTTCCAGTACATCCAACCGGTCTCACAACCGCAGACCATGTGTAACCACACCAGCCCAGGACCTCCACATCCAGCATCTTCACCTCCAAGATCGTCTGACACCAGCCACCTGAACAGCTGCTGCAACAATCAGTTTGCATAACCAAAGAATTTCTGCACAAACTGTCAGAAACTGTCTCAGGGAAGCTCATCTGCATGCTCGTCGTCCTCATCGGGGTCTTGACCTGACTGCAGTTCGCTGTCGTAACCGACTTGAGTGGGCAAATGCTCAGATTCAATGGCGTTGTGCACTTTGGAGAGGTGTTCTCTTCACGGATGAATCCCGGTTTTCACTGTACAGGGCAGATTTTAGACAGCGTGTATGGCGTGTGGGTGAGCGGTTTGCTGATGTCAACGTTGTGGATCGAGTGGCCCATGGTGGCTGGTGGGGTTATGCTATGGGCAGGCATATGCTATGGACAAAGAACACAGATGCATTTTATTGATGTCATTTTGAATGCACTGAGATACCATGATGAGATCCTAAGGCCCATTGTTGTGCCATTCATCCACGACCATCACCTCATGCAGCATGATAATGCATGGCCCCATGTTGCAAGGATCTGTACACAATTCCTGGAAGCTGAAAACATCCCAGTTCTTGCATCACCAGCATACTCACCGGACATGTCACCCATTCTGCATGTTTCGGATGCTCTGGATAGACGTATATGACAGCGTGTTCCAGTTCCTACCAATATCCAGCAACTTCTCACAGCCACTGAAGAGGAATGGACCAACGATCCACAGGCCACAATCAACAACCTGATCAACTCTATGCCAAGGAGATGTGCTGCACTGCGTGAGGCAAATGCTGGTCACACCAGATACTGACTGGTTTTCAGACCTCCCGCCCCCCCCCCCCCCATACAGTAAAACTGCACATTTTACAGTGGCCTTTTATTGTGGCCAGCCTAAGGCACACCTGTGCAATAATCATGCTGTCTATTCAGCATCTTGATATGCCACACCTGTGAGCTGGATGGATTATCTCGGCAAAAGAGAAGTGCTCACTAACACAGATTTGGACAGATTTGTAAACAATAGACATGTGCACACTGAAATATTTCGTTTCGGAATTTCGTTTTCGTCCAAAAAATAAATTTATTCAGTTACTCCCGAAATTCGTTTTTATTTATTTCGTTTTTCATTAAAAATTGCATTAGTCCGAAAATCCAAATTGAGGTTGAACTTGTCATTGAAGGCTTATGGTGTCTGTCGAATGTTCAAAGAAGATTCGACGGAGCAGCTAAACTGTACAACGCTGTATAGTTTACCTGCTCCGTCAAATCTTCTTAGAACTTTCAACAGACACCATAAGCCAAAGTACGTGTGTACTTAGCTCTAGCTATTTTACTGCTCCTCCTCTTTGGTTAGAATCAGCCAATAACATTCATCATCATCATTATTTTTATTTATCTTTTCTCCCCTAGGTCGAATCTTTTCTCCCCTACGTCGAATCTTTTCTCTCTATGTCGAATCTTTTCTCTCTATGTAGAATAATCTTGGACTAATAGAGTTAAGGTTAGGCACATTGGACCACAGGTTTGATGGACACAGATTGTTATTGTCATCATCATGTCGAATCTCCTATCTATATCGAACTGTTGTAGCAACGAAAACGAAATAAAGCATTTGTTTATGTTGGATCTTTCGTTTTTCGGATTCTGCACTTTCGTTATCGTTTGATAAAATGATAACGAAAATACCTGAAATTCGGACGAAAATGCATTCGGACGAAAACAAATGCACATGTCTAGCAAACAAAATTTGAGAGAAATAGGCCTTTTGTGTACGTATAAAAAGTCATAGATCTTTGTGTTCAGCTCATGATAAATGGGGGCAAGACACAAAAGTGTTGCATTTATAATTTTGCTCTCTGTATATATAGTGTATAAATATGGGTGTGGGCTTGGCATGCTCTAACTATCAAATGTGTCCCAAGGAGAATCAAAAAATGGAGTGCCTACTGCACATCAAAGTGGTTTACATCTTCCATTGAAAAGCTTTCTCTGCTCTGGCATGATCAACAGTAGGGATGAGCTTCGAGTTCGAGTCGAACTCATGTTCTACTCGAACATTGGCTGTTCGCAAGTTCGCCGAACAGCGAACAATTTGGGGTGTTCGCGGCAAATTCGAATGCCGCGGAACACCCTTTAAAAGTCTATGGGAGAAATCAAAAGTGCTAATTTTAAAGGCTGATATGCAAGTTATTGTCATGAAAAGTGTTTGGGGACCCGGGTCCTGCCCCAGGGGACATGGATCAATGCAAAAAAAAGTTTTAAAAACGGACGTTTTTTCAGGAGCAGTGATTTTATTAATGCTTAAAGTCAAACAATAAAAGTGTAATATCCCTTTAAATTTCGTACCTGGGGGGTGTCTATAGTATGCCTGTAAAGGGGCGCATGTTTCCTGTGTTTAGAACAGTCTGACTGCAAAATGACATTGGGAAGGAAAAAACTCATTTAAAACTACCCGCGGCTATTGCATTGCCGACAATACACATAGAAGTTCATTGATAAAAACGGCATGGGAATTCCCCACAGGGCAACCCCGAACCAAAATTAAAAAAAAAAAATGATGTGGGGGTCCCCCTAAATTCCATACAAGGCCCTTCAGGTCTGGTATGGATATTAAGGGGAACCCCAGCCAAAATTTAAAAAAAAAATTGACGTGGGGTTCCCCCTAAATTCCATACCAGACCCTTCAGGTCTGGTATGGATTTTAAGGGGAACCCCGCGCCAAAAAAAAAAAAAAAAACGGCGTGGGGTCCCCCCAAAAATCCATACCAGACCCTTATCCGAGCACGCAACCTGGCAGGCCGCAGGAAAAGAGGGGGGACGAGAGTGCGGCCCCCCCCCTCCTGAACCGTACCAGGCCACATGCCCTCAACATTGGGAGGGTGCTTTGGGGTAGCCCCCCAAAACACCTTGTCCCCATGTTGATGAAGACAAGGGCCTCATCCCCACAACCCTGGCCGGTGGTTGTGGGGGTCTGCGGGCGGGGGGCTTATCGGAATCTGGAAGCCCCCTTTAACAAGGGGACCCCCAGATCCCGGCCCCCCCCCTGTGTGAAATGGTAAGGGGGTACTTACCCCTACCATTTCACTAAAAAACTGTCAAAAATGTTAAAAATGACAAGAGACAGTTTTTGACAATTCCTTTATTTAAATGCTTCTTCTTTCTTCATTCATCTTCTTCTTCTTCTGGTTCTTCTGGCTCTTCTGGTTCTTCCTCCGGCGTTCTCGTCCAGCATCTTCTCCGCGGCGTCTTCTATCTTCTTCTCCTCGGGCCGCTCCGCACCCATGGCATGGGGGGGAGGCTCCCGCTCTTCTCTTCATCTTCTTCTCTTCTTCATCTTCTTCTTCATCTTCTTCTTCTTCTTCCTTCTTCTCTTCTTCATGTCTTCTCCAGGCCGCTCCGCAGCCATGCTGTGGCATGGAGGGAGGCTCCCGCTGTGTGACGGCGTCTCTTCGTCTGACGGTTCTTAAATAACGGGGGGCGGGGCCATCCGGTGACCCCGCCCCCCTCTGACGCACGGTGACATGACGGGACTTCCCTGTGGCATTCCCCG